>JACJUY010006411.1:33747-51285 GCA_014220935.1 Platorchestia sp. MABIK | reverse complement strand
GCACCACACCAGCACCTAGAGGCAACACACCAGCACCTAGAGGCAACACACCAGCACCTAGAGGCAACACACCAGCACCTATAGCCACGATGAAACCACTCACAAGGCCACGACGCGGTTCCTGTAAGCCTTCATGTTGCAGTGGCGCTTGGCGAGCGTCTGTTCCGTCTCCTCCAGCACCTCGCGGTCTGTCCTCTTCCTCTTGTTGCTGCCCTCACTGCCAGGCTGCTCATCTGCTGCTACAGGGCGTGCCTCTGCTTCCTTGTCTGGGCTATCTTTGTCTTCTTCGTCCTCGCTGCTCGTGATCTCCTCATCGCTGGAACATTGGAAAGTGAGGATCACACTGAAACATGTCAGTTACTGTAAGGATACGTAATTTAGCAGTGCATGGGCTTAAGTCATGGAAGCAATTATGAACTGAACAAGTGGGCAGAAAAATACCAAAATAATCGCAATCACTCCCATAAAGCTTGTAAAATGACAGCTGGTTGACTGGAGACAAAGAAATGTAAGAACATCTACTTTATAGCTTAAAAGTGCAAATGATGTACCTCCTTTAAATTAGTAGACTAATACGACTTATTTAGCCGAGACCACTTTACATAAAATCCAGAGTCCATTACAGGGTCATCAAGTGAACACCGTGAGAAAAAATGTCTCACAAGCTACAGCCTCATCAAAGTGAAGAGTTAGCCAAAACCGCAATGGTAACATATCGCAGTGCAATGTACCAGTTGGAGACGTAAACAATCCAACAGGAATCTAACAAAGCAAATGAAAGAGAAATTCTTGATGTAGAGATGTGGTGCACACGAAGCCAGTACTTTGCGAGCGGACACTCACTCGTCATGGGGCGAAGGTCGGCTGGCACTGATGGAGCCGTCCGTCAGCACCGTCTCTGTGTCTGGTGTCGTGTGCAGCAACGTCTCCTGCTCACACCATGTCCGAGTTCAGCATTCAAGTGTCACAGGTTTTATACAATTAAAGTTAAAATCCCATATCAATATTATTCCATGGATCAATAGTTGCATGTCCCTGAGTATATGACTGATCTGATCCCGTTGCACAATAAATTTGCATCTCGTCCACTAGTTCCATCTATCCTTGTTTCAGAATGCAAATTAGTTCAAGTAATGCCTAGCAAAAGGTAACAGTACTTTCTCCTCTAGCACCGTCGACATGAACTGAAAGCAGCAGAATAGGTTCTGAACTCGCAGCTCATTGCCTCCCACAGCACATTAGATCATTTGCTGTTTTGAGCCTCCCTATCCGCAACAAAGACCATCCAAAGAGAGCAAAGCACATTTAGTAAGGAGTTATGGGAACGTGGAATCTATGCACGAGGGGCATAGAAACAGTAAGTTGAGAAAGAACTTCATGAAACAAAATAAAATTTGAAGAAGAAAGTAGTAGGTGCTAAAAAACAGCAGTGAACGCAAAAAAATATATAACAAAAAACGTTTTATTGCAACAAAAAGAAGGCCTACCTAACGCTCAGCTTGGCCCCCACATTCTCCCCCTGGGAGTGCTAATTCCCATAGAGACCATAGTTGTATTCCCCCTGAGGGGCCCACAGCACAGAGGCAGCGAGCGTTGGTGTGCCAGGGAGTGAGGACAGCGTAAATTGTCAACATCCTGCCCTGACAACCGAGACAGACCTGCTGCTGACACTCCAGTTGCCACGAGTACAGCTTATCAACCAAAGAACTTAACGCCAAAGCACTCTCGATTGGTCCTTGAATGTGGAGCATTGAAATTTATCCAAGCAAAAAATGAACAACCCTAAAAATAAATGTTTAAACCTCGTGCCATCTCCAACATCAACCTATTTATACAAAATAAAATTTAAACTTCTAGCGCTCATTTCCGCATAACAGATACGTAGAATTAGCAAGTAAAGAGAAAGCACAAAGTAGACCAAGAGCACCAGCACAAACCTGGAGTTGGAGCATGCTGCCCAAGAGAGACTGCGTGGCCTCGAGAGCCGCTCTGAGGCTCTTCTGGTAGCGCTGTCCCTCGAAGCCCCCGAGGCGCCGGAACGCGGGGTACACGTCGGGCTGGGGCAGCTGGTGGCTGCTGCTCACGACCTTCTGCAGCAGGATGCGTGACTCAAACAGCTTGTCGTACAGGTCTGCAATGTCAGGCCATTCAAACAATGCTCTCACGCCGGCTCAGGAGCCTCTTGTTGTGATTCCAACGTGTATTGGTTGTTTGACAATTAAACTGGTCTCAGGATATAAACAAAATCGAACCTAGGATCTACGAACATTTTTTGGACTACAACAAAAAAGAGAAAGCAATAAATTTCAAAGAATCATCTTGAATGGAAGAACATGGAAAAACTTGCGCATTACCAATGAGAATAATTACATTACTGACGCAAATGTAAAAGTAGTTTATAACAAGTCTAAAAGAACCACACAACTCACCAAACTGTTTGGTGACAGCTTCGGCCTTCTTCTGCTCTTCAGACATATTTTTGGCTTTTACAGCAGTGATATCAGTCTCTTCTTCCTCATCTACCACACCACTATCATCATTTTCACTATCATCTTCACTCTCATCCACATCACTGTATTCATCACTGTCTGCATCCTCCTTGCTTGTGCGAGACTGTTTCATTTTTAAAAGTTTCTTGTTGCGTAACTTTTGGCGGGCAGCCTGGACCATGGCCTCACTGTCCTCCGAGTCTGCACTGTCAAAATCCTCCACTGTCATCTGGCTGTGCTCCTCTTCACTCTCGTCTCGAGACTCCTCGTCATCCTCCTCATCAACATCGTCTGCATACTGGCTGTAGTCTCCGTCTGCAGATAAGCTAAAAAAGAGAAAACATGACTAAGATATTGAATCAACAAAAATTTTTCATGGGAAAACTTTAAATAATGAATAAAATGGTTGTAAAAACATTTTATTTCAACAAAAAGAAGGCCTACCAAACTCTCAGCTAAGCCTCCACACATTTTCCCCAAGGAGTGCTAATTCCCATCAAGACAATGGTTGTATCCTCCTGAGGGGAAATGGGGTGCAGCTACATTGTCCTGACATAAAGAAGAAATTTGACACAAATGATTTCTCATCACAAGATTTAAAAGGAAAACTAATGTTAATATTGCTACTAATATAAGGCAAATATAGCTTGCACCATCAGTATTCAAGTTCAGAAATGAAAAAAATCATTCAAAACCTAGCATATCAATTGTGAAAAAAAATGCTACAGCACTCCTTGCAGGAGACACAACAATGAAACTACTATTGATAAAAATAAAGCTAAACCAGTATTATACTCGAAGCTTGACCTCTGTATCTGTTCAGACAGGTGGTAATCACAGAGGATCTCTGAAGTTTGAGATCCAATAAAGCCAGATGAGCGCAAAGTTCATATTTTTCGGTTGGTAGAGCTAGCTTTATTAGAATCTATAAGAAAGTGCAAGCACCGGAAGAAAACACACATGAATGAACCTAGCATGAAGAATGCATAATGAGACCAAGGCACAGTAAGTTATTACCGCGGTTTGTTGGCCTCCCCATACAAGTGATACTGTGAGAATGATAAAGCTTGCCTAACTACAAATCTAAACCCAAAATTGACTTTCAACAAATGCAGCTTATTCTATAAGAGTAGCTAGTGACTAAATATAAAATAACACAATTGAATGATCATATAGTAAAATAAACTTACCTGAAACCAGGAGATGCTTCTTCACCGTCACTGCCAAGCTCCTCCTCTTCCTCACTGACATTTTCACCGTCCTCACTCCCATCATCGTCACCATCACTATTCTCTGAATTATCACTCAAAACTGTTCCATTTTTAGTTACTGCAGATTTATAAGAAGCCTTTGACTTAGTCTCCAATGGTTTAGATCTAGAATTCCTTGCTTTAACAACGTGGTTATTAGGAACAGGCTCCTCCTCATCAGAAGATCCTTCCAGTAAGAAATACTTGGCCAAAGAAGGATCATAGCCCTCTTCTTTTGAAGTGGCATCTTGAAGCTCAGCTCTCTGAACTTTCTCATCTTCATAACTGCAAAGCAAGACAATTCAATGAGAAATGAAATTCAACTTTTGGCAAATAATGAACAAACATTGAATAAAGAGTTGGAAAGATAAAAATAAGTTACACAAGGACACAACATAGGTCATCTCAAAGGAATAAAAAATAGATGATTTAGTATGGACTGAAGAAAATAGTGAATCTATACTCAAGAAGTGTTCTCTCCAACACATGACTCTCTGCACACAGAAACTGAGTTAGGAAGGAAGAGAAAAAAAGATAGAGAGCATGAAAACTGAAAAAAGTGGGCTCCAAAATTAAAGTGCCAATCTAGAGCTGAGGTAACACAACAGTATCCCACTTAAGGCCTTGGCCTCCATAGCACAGGACAGACAAACCTACCTAACCTAAACCCATTGACACTATTATACTTTTAAGGGGCAGCATTGCACAAGCATGAATTATAAATAGTTGATACCCTCAGGGAAATTAATGACCAAAAACTCCAAGTTATGCTCAAAAATATCTCGCCACAATTTTTAATGAACAAAAAAATGATGCCAAGGATATTTCCAATGGGAACAAAAAGTATTGGATGTAAGAAATAATGTGCAAAGAGGTGAATGCTGCAGAGTTTGAGATGAAGCACATTACTGCTCCCCAGGACCCACCAACACTGCCCCAAAATGCAAGCAGGCCACACTCAAGTTTTGCTCAAGAGACACTGTAATGGTGGCTATGTGCAGACAAACCTAAAATCAACCAAATGTTTTGAAGAGTGAAAAACATGACCCACCAACAAAGGTGAACTTTTAACTAATTTTGCAATTTGTAATCAAACCCTGGTAGGGATGTAAAACACTACAAAATATTTTTATCCCTAAATTTATCCCCACTCATTACTGTTTCTCATCAAAAGGTGAAATTTTAAACACTGCTAAATGCCCTACATTTGTAATCAACAGCCTGTTAAAATCAATTGCACCATTTTCTTACAAAATAAGTATCAATACTGGCATACTTTAGCAAATCAATTCATAATGTTCACTCATTTTGACACTAAAATTTTAAAAGATCTATCAAGCGGCATTCCTTTAACAAGCTTCATAATCAGGCCTATCTTTATACAGGAGTAAATTCAAGCACAAAATAGTCCAAAACTCTAAGTAATTGAGCAATACTACGAGTTTCAAAGATTGAAGTTTACTTCATAAGTCAATAACTACCCCTATAAAAAAAATTCAATAACTCAATTTCATAACTTTTTATATTTACAATATTTCATACATACTAGATTTGCCACACAAAACAAGTGCATGTGGCTTGTCTTCTTCACCAAAGCTCTTAAATATTCAATTCTCTCCCTGCAACTTCAGAAGCTCACAGGTCTTTCAAACTTGCCCAGAAATGTTCATTAACTTCTCTCAATTGATGACTAAGACAGCTTTGCATGAATATTGAATGTTCATGTACAAAATGAATACATCCCTCAGACAAAACAACACTGCACCATCCACAAGAGAGCCACAACCAGGTTCCAAATGAGCACAACTTACTTCAGGTCAGAGTGAGCCAAGTGTTGAACATTTCTTGCTCTCAAGGCACTGATGCCTTTGACCTCAGAGCCAGCAACCCCTTCAGAGCCTTGCAGAGCATCAACAATTCTGCCAGCACCTAGAAAAATGAAAGTTGTAACTTATTGAGCATTATTTGCCTACATGCTTTTGATAAAAAAGAATATAAGTTGACAAGAGCCTCTAACTACAATGGTGGAAGGAGGAAGCACTATTTGGTATGGAATTGAAAAAAAGGAACAAATACATCCCTCACAAGTATATGGATATCAGATAGGAAAAATTTACAAAACAAGATATAAGCTGACATAAGGAAGTAATATGTATAGAGAAAAATGACAGCAGTGTTATTATTATAGAAAAAAGTTTTAGCCTCCCTTACCTATGACAAAGATGTTCCAAGAGAGGAAGGAGGAAGGCACCATTTAGTATGGAGTTGAGGGAACGTGGAATCTACATACAAGGTGCACAGAAACAGTAAGCAAAGAAAGAAGTTCCCGAAACAAGAAAAAGTTGAAGAAGAAAGTAGTAGGAGCTGAAAAACAGGACAGCAGTGAACCAAAAAAAGATGGTCCGTAACAGAATAAAACCAATTTTATTTCAACAAAAAGGAAGCCTACCTAACCCTTAGCTCTGGCCCTCACATAGTCCATCTGGGAGCGCTAATTCCCATAGATACAACAGTTGTATCCCCCTGAGGGGAAATGACAGCAGTGATCCAAGAAACCATGATACATAACAAATAACCTATTTCAACACAAAGCCTACCTCCACTTTATCAAAGCTTCACATCTTTTCCATGAAAGCACTAATTCTAATGAATGCAATGCTTGCACACCTCTGAGAACACCTAGGATTGAGTTTTTTTATTCAGTAACATTTGATGCCTTTCATTTTGGAAAATTTGAAGCCAAATCATAACTATTCAAGCCATTACCAAATATATTGGAACAAAATAAAATGCAATGCACTCCAACAAACAATTTCACATTCATGCAACCCTTACTGCAAAGGTATTATAAGGATGAAATAATTCTACAAACAGCACAAACAAAGCACAAATATTCCAGCCAAAGCATGCCTGACAGCAACACAAAGAGACAGCAAAATTGCATCAATTGACCTTCGATGCAGAAAAATTTGATTCAACATTACTAGTGTATTACTGTCTGCAGAATAAGCCAGGATTACCATCATCATACATTGTAATGCAAGAATTAAGCTAAGCACAGCCCCAAAATATACTTAATGAATACCAATTAAACGGTAAGAAATGTCTCAAAATACCACTACCAGATTCTAGAAGTCCCTCCCATTGCTCTACTTTTAGAACATTCTTGTTTAATGAAGTTTGTTCACCAATGATTTAGTTAATGATGTTCTTGACATACTTAGTAAAACTGGGCATACTCCCAATAAGGTTGAAAGTTGCCCAAGTAACTCATGTAGGCATTGTTTCTGTAAACTTGAAAATATCACACCTTAATTTTGTTTGAATTTCCAGTTTGTAAAAATTTTGTAACGCAAAGGATTACTTGACCCTTAATTTGAGAAATAAGATTACAAATTTAAGAATATATTGCCCTCACAAAGCTATTTCTTTACAGAAAATATTCTCTAATCTTCAAAATGCAATGTACATTTATGAACTTGTTTCATCTCATTAAAAGCTTATAGAGAGCAAGCATTAGGAAATTTTAACAGGGTTAAAGAAAATTGAACAAGAAACTTGGCTGCAATGATCCTCTAACAAAATTGGATAAAAGGTATTAGTTTTCTAAGTAGGGCTAAGCTAGACCTAGTAATCTTGGAAGTATGACTGTCACTGTTAAAACAATTACAAGTAGTCACAAACAAGAATTACTTCCTGGTCAAACAAGCCTGTAAGTTTCAATAAAATAATGAAAGACAGACTTCCAAATTTGCTCATTTGATATTATTCAGTACTTCTGTTGAATGACATATGAGCAAATGCAATGAGGCCACTGATTTGGTCAAATTTTAAACTTCTTTCATGCCAGTTCTTTTTAGCTTACCTAATGACAATTAACCTATGTATATACATGTTATATTTTGTGATTTTATTTTGACCATTTTACAGAATTAAAATATAAGTGAATAATTTGATTAGTTGAAATTTATAATTGAATTTTGTCTTTCCCCTCAATATTAGATGTTGGCATAATGCATCAAAAACCTTAGGAACATAAGTTTAAAACTTAGTCATAACAAAATCAATCTTAAAAGAGCAAAGAAAAGGACCATTTATGAAAACTGAAGGTAATGGAAGGGGGGGATTGATGTACTTGGTGGTTAGCCACTCACAGGATACCCTGGGCAGCAAGTTAAGACAAAAGGGAAAGAAAAGGCAATGAAAAAACAACAACAAATGCATGATACAGATATTTGGCTTATGAGGTGGTACTCTGACAAATTTAATTCCTAATCCAAGGTACCACTATGTCTTGAATGATTCCTTCATACCAAATGAATACACTTCAAATGATGAGGTTATGAAACTTCTTTCAATAGTGCATTCATCAAGTATTATTATCTGTTACAGACAAAAAATATTTTTAACTTCATGACTATAACTATCACAGATTATTTTTTTCAATTTATGAAAATTGAATGCATGCAATATGCTATGAGCACTTCTGTCCTATACAATGAAAGACATTCTCATACAAAACTGTATGGAAAGCAACACTATCATAGTGATAATGTAAATTTGTACACTACTATCTATTGAAAAGCATACTACAAAAGGATTAGGGTTGCATACACTACACTACCACAGTAATACTGTATTTTTGAGTCCAATTTTTATTAAATGTGTATTCTAATAAGGATATCTATTAAAAAAAAAACTAAATATATGATACAACTGTGTTCCATCAATATTATCAATATCAAGATGCTCTTCTACTATGAGCAATTCTCTCCTCACACTCAACCATTAAAGCATGCACCAAAGCAACATTTGCTTTGGTGCAAAGCAAATTCCAACAGGTGTCAGTTCTCAAATGCATATTGTGAGGTTAGGGTGAGCTCACAAGTATTTTCTATGTGGAAAGCAATTCAGTGGTCTCATTGATGCATATACATTCTATTTTTTGTGATTTATAGCTAAACGAAGAAACAAAGAGTAGAACGTTCTTATTAAATTCAGTTTAAAAAATTGTTATGACCAAAATGATGAGTAAGTTTACCAACAAAACTCCTACAATTTGAAATTTCCACAAATAATCAACACGCAAATGATGTTAGGCTTCAAAGTAGCTATTTATTGTTATGTTCAAAATACTCATCAAGCTCTAAGCTGAATTTAATCCTTAAAAATTCTCAAATCACTTACTGTTCATTAGGCATATAAATTAAATATTAAATTTACATATCTCATGGACTCAAAATGTTTTCAAGTGAATAAGCTGTCAAGCATACAACAGATTGGAAGCATTTTCAGCTCATATTGTACATGAGGCAAAAGAGAACTATTTTATTGACTGATTGGAAAAACTAACATTTATTTCATTTGTCTCTTCTGATTCTTAATTTACATCCTACTGAGAAACTTGTTTTTATTTTCAATCAAATTAACTTTTTATCAATAAACTAATTTGATTTTGTTTTAGATTTAGAACAAGTGGAATATGGGCAAAAATAAAGGTAAATTTTCAGATTTGCACATTAATGCATTTTTCAATTTTTGTTGCTTGAATAACGGTAATGAGACCAAAGTAAGAAATTTTCCATCTGTGTACTTTCTATCACAACTGAGTATTCAACAAGTTATAGCAGTCATTGTCTGCTACTCATGGCAGATGGCAACACTGCTAACAACTCAAATTGCGCCATTTAAGTGATAGCTGCAGTCATGTCTACTTGTGTTTTGTATGAATTTTAGAATAAACATTAAATTCTTAGAAATGTACGTTGAAGCTATTGCATTTTTGAAAGATCACGGTGTATTACCAGAGGAAGTCATTTGTCCAATGTTTAATAAACTGTGTTGGTATAGTCAAAATCAAAATTTGTGAGAGTGCTAAGGTTCATACTCAATTCTACCAACGAAGAAAATGAGGTTTTGCTGCTACCCTGTTTCCAACTACAAGGGACCATTTTTGTCACAAAGCAAAGGAAAACCTTGGAAAATAATTTGAATTTTAAGTAATTTTCTTAGTTGTCACTGAGATGTAGAAACAGGTGAAGACTGCCTTCATTTAGGTGAAGCAATGACTGTCGATTGGTGTTCAATCTGCAGTGAAGTAACTAAAAGTTGGTTTTCAAGTCAGTAGCCTATTGGCGGACAACAAATTGGAGTGGAAATAGACAAAACAATAATTTTGTGCAGGAAATACAGTAAAGGTCAAGTGTTCAGCCAGGTGGGGATTGAGCATGTCTCAAAGAGGCAAGTTGTGATACCTCTGACTCTGAGTTTGAGAAGAAGAGAGAGACAGCAACACTTATTTCTATCATTCAGAAGTATATATTACACAGATCAATCATATACCACAACAAGTGGAAAGCATAAGATTCTCTTCAAGTACTTGGGTACACGCATCGCACCATAAACCACGGTAAGAATTTTGTGGATAACACAAATCCGTTAATCTATACTCAAACAATTGAGAGACTATGAAAAGACAATAAAGAGTAAGTGAAGCAACCGGGAATAAGAACAGATTTTTTGCCTCGGCATCTGTCCCGCTATTGATTTATCAGTGCACACAAAAATAATCTCTCCTACATCATTTATTCGTGGAAGCTTGGAATCTGTACCAACCGCTCTCCGAGAAAAAATGTTCAATCACAGTACATCCCAAAACTGAATCTTCAGACAAAGAATAACAGTCAATATTGATTTTAATGTTGTCAAAAACTTTAATAATTTTGTTGCCACATTTAGGTAAATGATACATTTGAAGACGTTTTACACGAATGACAACATGCTCGCAAATGCTTAGTTTTTTGAGATATTTAACTTTGAAGTTACAGGAACGTCGTATATAAAATTGAACATACGGACAAATAAATAAGCTAATTTAAGTTCTGACGTAATGACAGGTGAGGTTAGGCAAAGTTAGGTTAGTTAAATAAACTAACCCAAGTTAATCTAAAATAACTCAACTCAACTTAGCCGTACCAAGGCCGATGTCTCCCCCCAAGAAACTCTGCGTGGTCCGTGGAATGCTAGATGAGTTATATCAGAACTGCCGTTAACGTATTCACTACGATAGCTATTTTAGCGGTCTTTCCTTCACAACGGTTGCAATTGTTTACCACTGCATCCATTTGGTGCGCGTCACAGTCACGAAAGTAGGGGACTAGCTCAGTGTAACTCTAAGCAACATGTAGATACAATAAAATGCACAGGACAAATATGGTACAAATCGTCACCCACATAAAAATTCATTGTTGACACACATGTTGGGCCAAATGTGCACCACACCTCCGTGGTGCATTTGTAACCCAATACGTGTGTGCTGCTGAGAGCAATGACTTTGTCACGTGTTAGAACAACTTAGATACGCATCTCTTTGATTTGTGCGCGCTTTTATTCCAGATGTAAACTCAGAATTTTATTTTAGCATTGATATTACAATTCAAATTTACATTATACCTGGCTTGATTGTCTCATAAATTAATTATACACACATTCATTTTCACTTTTCAGCAATACATGCTGCAATCATTAATGGAAATAAAAACAGTGCAGTAGTTGAAAATGATTATTATTACAGTGAATACTTCCCTGATGATTACAGCACATATTCAGATGAATTATTGATAGGAGAAGTAGAGAACTCGTTGGACAATGAAAGTTTTCAAAATGAAATCAACCATGAAGGCACTGGAGTTGCACATCAAAGGAAGTCTGAATCTGCATCACTGCAAGTTTTCTGTTCACTGGCAAAAAAGAAATGTGCGTAGAACCAATGAAAGAGTCGGAAAATTGGAAAAATTTGCCAATTGATAAATAGAACTTATTCTTTTCCGATGATGTGATTTTCGACTTATACTTAATAAAAAGTTTTCCTTTGACGGGGTAGTTTTTTGGTTACAAATTGCTGTTTTTATTGTAATTTGTTATTCATACTTAGTATTAAAGGTTACCCCTGGAACGGAGCACCATTTCTTTTATTACAAATGGCTGTGTTTTCATAGTGATTTTCATAATATACCAAAACTTTTTCTCCATAAGGAATCTAATAATAACTATATTTACAATATGTCGGCCTTTTCCAAGTGCAAACGTGAAAATAATTATATTAGTTTAATAAAATACGAAGGTGTAACGTTGATTTTTAGAATTTATGAAAAAATGAGCAGTGGCACACATATGTACCAACACGTATATCAGTAATGCACCTGTTGATACATATACGTACCAGCACGTTGTAGGTGTTGAACTTGAACTTGAAATTGAGGGCCGACAGTGTTGGGGCCTTTGTAACGGCCTACAATTCCCTCCTCATTACTCACACAAAAGAAGAGTACAGCATCTGTGTACCAGACTTGTCCACTAAACTACTCAGGATCCACCAATCCTTGTCACAAACTCCCATTAGACGGCATCACTGGGATAACCAGTTCGTCAAGACACCATCTCCGTGCATGGTGGGTCATAACAGCCCACTCTAAATGACTGGCTCATTCCAGTCACTGTCTTTTACTCCAGGCATGTACAAGGAAAACTTTCATCGCTTCAATGACACTCATGATCTAATCCAACAATACAGCGCATACCACAACCATCTTCAGCACATCTGGCATACCAGTATGATACCACTCATTCTCTCCATACTGCTCAAACACTACATTCATGAAACTTACTCTATCTTGTTCATACTTACTACATTACAGCACAAAACGCTCAATTGTTTCTTCCATTCCCCTATCACACTGCCGACATGATCTATTGTGTTAACGTTAATCTATTGTGTGTTAATGCTTATCTTACCTGAATGTTTTTTATGCAATATCTCAAAAACCAAGCATTTGCAAGCATATCATTTATGTAAAACGTTTTAAAATGTCTCTAATTACCTAAATGCAGTAACAAAATGTTCAGTCATTGACAACAGTGAAATCAATATTGACCGGAATAATATCTTATTTCCACCAATGCAGATTAGTTCAATAGTTCAAGATAGGCTAACCTAACCTTTAGAATAATCAGTTAATTCAAAAGAAATGATGAAGCTAACATGGTGCATTAACAAAGAATGTCATTTGTCCAACTTGCAATAAACTGTGTTGTATTGTGAAGACAAGAAGTAACCAACCGCTTTAGTCATTGGTAAATGTGAACGAGAGGACAATAATCGATTTTCCACTTTTTGGTGCCTACACACAGTTAATTAGATCTAAATAAACAACTTTTTTCTATGTACTTTTAGGGGGAAATGAGTTTTTATTGAGTTATAGCGCTAAATTACTTACCGCAACTTCAGCGTTTGAAGAGGGAAGAAATTGTTTGGAGGAGAAGACTACAATGAACTTTCCCTTCAAACGCGCTCAAATGATCGAGCGCATTCAAGCCATCAAAGACACAAAATCAACATCGCTATAACTCATTTTTGGACGATAACCTTTATTGTGTTATCAACTAAAAGATCCTAGAAGTGAGTTCAGGAACCGCGGGGTTGGCTAATAATAAATTACAAAGTACCCAAACGTACTCTACCAGCTCAAGCACGCAACGATTTCTGCTGTTTGAATGACTGGAACTGCCATGGAACACAAAACTAAACCTTCCGCTATAACTCGTTAAATACTCATTTCCCTTAAAAAGTGCATAAAAGAAACGTTTATTTAGATATATTTTACAATGTTTAGGCAGCAAAAATTGGAAAATCTGTTATTGTTCTCTCCCTCATAAACACCTAGTCATTAAACACTCATTTGCCTCTGAAAGTACATAAAAAATTGTTTATTTTGGTGTCATTACAGTTATATAAGCAACAAAATATTGAAAATATTCAAGGGTGATAGTCTGAAAAAATACCCAAAAAAATTACTATTAATACTGATGTGGAAAAAGTGAACTTTTTCCCATTTGTGTCCACTTCTGAAATTGGTGAACATCGGGTTTAATGCGCTCAAGGAAATTAAGAATTCCATTCCAAAGACTCCCTAAAGGAACACATTTCAAAAACGTCTTAAACGAATGACATTCTGCTCGCTGATGAGTTTTTTTCAAGATACAACAATAATTACGTTCAGATAGGAATAACATTACATGGTCGGTTGATTAGTCGCCGCATTGTTTTGTCTTTTGTCACGCCCCCTTTTATGGCGGGACACGCCCACTTCTTGGCCGTAAATAACAGCCTCAGTTTGAGTAAGCCAAGGTAAGCTATTTTAGGTTGATTTATGTTATTTTAGGTTAGTTAATTTAACTAACCTACCCTAACCTCACCCATAGTTACGTCATACCGTATTACAGCATATTTATGTGCCCGTTCTTTCACTTTTATATACGACGTTCATAAACTTCAAAGTTAAATTACTCAAAAATAACGCATCAGCAGGCAAAATGTCATTCGTGTAAAACGTTTTTAAATGTGTTCCTTTAATGATTCTTTGCAACGGAATTTGTAATTTCTTTGAGCGCATTAAACCCGATATTGACCCTGAAATTACATCCAGTTATAGGTAAATGCTACATTTACAATGAACAGATAGGCTTTCCAAAACAAATCGAATTTGGGGAAAAAATCAATTAATCAGATGATATATCTAATATTCTTTTTTTTATTTTTCCACAAATTTCAAACACTCCTGAAATTACACCCAGCCAGCCAGGTGAGTTGAATCTTTACCAATCTGGAATTAGTTCTCAATATTTACCAAGATGTATACATAACTCTGATGTAAAGTTCATTTTTCTGAAATATAAAACTATTGAGCAATACTTTACACAACAAAAAAATATTAAATCAAAATTAGAGCCAGACAAATTAAAAGTCCAAAATATCTTCTAAAGTAATGTCACAGGCTAGAAAACATTTCTTAAGCGTATTCAGTATTATTTTAGGGTTGAATTTTACCAGACACACTAGTCGTTAACAAACAAATTTTATTTCACATGCATTTTGTGACAAATTATTGCTGCCAGCTTCGGCTTGAATTAACACGGAGGTACAACTCACAGTTTTCCGACTCTTCTTCAAGATTGAGTGATAAACCAGGATTAAAAAGTAAATTTTTAAATTTTAAGTGACGTGACATAATGATAGTCTGCGAAAACGATTTTACGTTTCGCTCAAAACCTCAGGAAACACGTGGTTACGAAGAATTAAAATACTTCCAGAGCTCGTTCACACTCAAATGGCTATTCACTGCTCACTGCGTTCCGTCCTCCTGAGAAAGACGGAAGACAAAATATGCTTCAAGTTTCAAACTTATTTCAAACATTATATTTACATTTTTTAATGAAGGTTTAGTTAGAATCGATTGAAAAAGATAAAATACCATATTTAGACCATCAGTCCTTCCCGATCCTTATTTTTTCCACAAATGTAATTTTGGAGAGATGTCAATGGAAAAATGCTCTGGAAATATTTTTTTCACATAGATGCGGTATAATTAAATTAGTCATCATTTCAGTAAGATGAAACAGCTTAACTTCAGTCATCGGTTTTAGGCATTTTTTACAAAATTTGAAGGATCTCATGTTTTTGAAACTCATGCATGCCGGGACAAAGTTTCCCGTGAAAGTAATTATCAAATTGGTATCATGCACTGTCGCAAATCCAGCCTTGCTCCTTACTAAAGTCCCGTGCAAGACAGCCCATATCTTGCATAATTANTAACATCGAGGTGAGCATTCTCTTAACTATTGTCCTACTTGTCATAAGTTTTTGTTATTTGCAGCGTGTACTGATCCGTTCAGGGTGTCAGCTAAAGACTATGTTTCCTGTGCCAGTTAGTTCTGGAAGTTTCTCGCCGTAGAAGCGGGTTGGCGAGACAGCATACGGCTTGAATAACAAATTGCTTTCCTCATTCATAAAAAAATTTGTTTCTCACGAAGCTATCTTTGATTTTCATTTCTATTTTCATCAATGAGTCTCCTCTGTGCTTTCGTACACACGAATTCCAATGTATGCAAATGATGTTCAAATTGCAATGTAGGGATTAATGACAGAATTACAACAGACCCAAATAAATACTGAAAACCTTCTGAGTAATCTGAAATTCCAGTTTGAGCAAATATATCTCAAACTAAATGCGAACAGAACACAGTGCATTATTTTGAAATTTGAAAACGCAATTAAGTAAAATCAAAATTTAACTCTATCGGTAGGAAATGAAAAACGTATGCTATTAAAAATTTAAAACTTCAGGCTTTTGGCATATGTCCTTCAAGCATCTGTCAGCACACGAGTTTATCCTTCAACTCTCACGTTAAGAAAACTTACAACAGAATTCACGCCGCATTGACAATTTTTCACTTCATTTTAAATATAATAAGTTCACAATTATTAAAGAGTGGGAAATTCAAATATTATTTTGACTACCAGATACAATTATGTTTTAGGGCATCTATAGTTCCTGGTTTGAGTAATGGCTGAGATTTTATTATTGTATTTTTTCTTGTCTTTACACTCCACAGAGCTTTCCTAGTACGTTGATTATGTGAAGCAGCTTCCAAACACGTTTCCGATCGCGCTTGTGTTGCCATTTGTTCGTTATGTAATGCTCCACACGAGCTAACCTTGTGAATTTCCATCATATTCTGTCGCTACGATTGTAGATCTCCCTTGCGAGAAAGTAGTTCACGGTCGGTTATACTTTTAAGTTCAATGCTTCGGTCTTCATTTGTATCTGTCCCGTGGGAAATCAAGACTCAAGAAGCACGTCTGAATGAAAACCATCACGTGAAAGTTCCTAGCCCTACTCGAATGAGGGCAGGAATCTCAATGCCAAAATTCTCAAAATTTCATTCCTCAGAGGTTCAGAAATTCAGAGGTTCTCATGCTGTCTCATACAAAACTGAAATGCATGCTCTATGCTTATGATCAGGTTCCTACGCGTATTGTATAAGTTATTACGCATCAATGAATTCCTGCATGAAAGACCATCTTTTCATAAAGCAGGGGTATTATTTCCATGCTAGTATTTCAAGGATTTAAGTTTAGTTTATCGAAATGAGCAATAGTCTTGATCATGGTAGCTAGCTTGTAAATGAGTGGCAGATTGAAGTACTTGCGGGTGCTCTTCCGCTGACTCCAAAGTTTCCCTCTTTTTGGTACTTCATTCGAAATAATACATTAAAGCTTTATCTGAATGTCTTTTTTTATAGTTGTGAATCCATGGGGTCTCCATCTGAACACACTCACATTTTACGTCTAACCATCGCTGTACGTCTTTTTTTTTCACAACATCCTTGCCGAGTTCTAAAGGAAATTTGCAGTTATGTTCCAAATATGTTGGGCAAGCTTTGATCTGAATAAACAAAAAATTTGTGTGATGCAAATTATTGAATAGTAATAATATAATTTGGGGGATATATGTGAAAGAATAACATTATTCTAAAACCCAAATTTAAAAAATTGAAGTTTCTAGGTACAGTGGCTTGGAAATGAAAGGTGTTCCAAATTGATAGTTTTCAGAAAAATGGACTACACACTAGGAGAGTAAAAGGACCTCAGCTCTTACCCTTCTTGAAAAAAAATGAAATTTGTGAGTAATTTTGGCACTAATAAAAAGTTTCTGGGTTCAAGTTGAGACTCTATTGAAATTGTTAGACGCAATAGTTTTGCAATGAGAGGGGCTTAAAATGCCTTTTCAGAAAAATGGACCACACACTGAAAAAAAAGAGTCAAGGGAGCTCCGCTCCCGTCTTTTTGGGGCACAAAAAAAATCTGTTTTGTATGAAAGAAAGAAAGAAAGAAAGAAAAAACATTTATTTCCAATAAAGTACAAACATGAAACGTCGATACATTGGATTTTAAAACGCCT
>JACJUY010006411.1:0-31705 GCA_014220935.1 Platorchestia sp. MABIK | reverse complement strand
AGACCATTTTGATCATACCATGACTTGAGGCTGATCAATAGGGCTTCAGCTCCATTTTTCGTCTGTGAGCGATCAGAGCGCTGGATGCGCTTTATTTAAAGAATAAATTGAATAAGTAAAACGCTCATTCTTTACACTTGATAAAATCAAAGTGAAACTGAGCGTATTCAGGTAGCTAGAGACCGTGGTGTAGAAAACCTGAAGCTCTGTCCGATTTAGGCAGGCAAAATCTCTTCAGAATTCGCTGAAATATTTCATACACAAGTTCAGAACAATTCCATTGTCTAGTAATTATTTGGCTTTAAAGAGTAGGGAATAATGTTTTCTGGACAAATTTGTGAAACTCACAAAATTTTGAGACTCATTTTTACCAGGCCAAAAATAATCAAATGTGTGACGAGAATCATTTTATTTGAATAACTCAAAATACACTTCAAACCAATAAATGTACACTGAAAATTTCATGCCCTATTTTCTTTGTTTTTATTTTTAAATAAATGCGGTGAGGCATCACCTGACTAGGGAAATTCGCTCACAAGCATCTAGAGCCAGTCACCAGTTTGTGCAGGCACAGCACGACCAAGTCCATAATGATAATTTAATTTAAATTCAGTAAGAGCTATACGCCGTTGTCGAGAGCGATGAATACCGGCACGTGAGCGAACAGCAGCAGCGTATAGTGAGTGACCCACACTCATGTCAGAAACTACGCTACTTGAGACTAGACGAGCACGAAGTTGTTCACAGAAACCATGTATATTTTGTCTAACCAGGACATTAACAACAACAACACGCCTAAGCGCTAAAATCACCCATTGACAGTCAGCGGACGCAGAACAAACATCGGAGCGAACGCGACGTCCGTCAACTCAGCTGCTCTTGATCAGCCGTTCGTTTCTTCAGATTTCATTGAACTAAGTCCTTTTTGCTCAAATTATTAAATGATGAAACGAGCAAATCTGCAATTTTTCACTTAGCCACATAAGGTAATTCAACGGAATACAAATGGAGGAGGGAAACAGATACGCTTGCACGACACTTGAGTGCAAATAAAGGTAAATTGAAAAGTATAAATACAAGTGTATTCGTTACGCATAAGCTAACTCTAAAACTTTGAGGAACACAAATACAAATGAATTTAAAATTCAATGCATAAGAAACTCGAAGGTCAATTGTACAACAGACCGAGATACCTGCGGTTGACTTTACTCACAAATTCCCTGAAACGCAGAGCCAAGTTTTGAAGAGAAAAGTTGCCTATCTTGTTTTCATCACAAACACAGCCGTCAAAGCGCGCATCGGCTACCCAAACAGAACAACCGCCGTTGAACGACACGCCTGAACACCACCAACCTTCTCACCTACGTGTAGTGAGCGGCTGAAGTGAAACTCGGCGTGGTTGCAACTTCCGCGAACACGCGTCCAAAAGATGTCAATCAGAAGTGCACGCAGTAACAACACAGTTTCAAATTAAAATTTAGGAAGGAACCTCAACAGAGAGCTTCAACTTTTCCTTATCCTAATCACGAAATTGAAATTGATCAGATTAGTCTTGAATTCAGTGCAGTTTTTAACGAAGTGCCTTAACGTACAAATGAAAAGCCTCATCCTCATTTATATAGTACATATTTTTCCCAAAAGTTTTTAGCATTTTCCATCGAGTAAAGGTTAAGAAAATTTAGGAATATTTTCCGGTACTCACATGATAGAATCTTTCCCACAAAAAAGTCATTTTAAGGGACGTAACAAATAAAAAAAGTTGACTTTCTTATATTTTGTAGCGAAGCATTCGTTTGCTTGGATACATAACTTTTTTCAAATAAAAGCTTTTGTTTCCTTTTTTTATTATTATGCTTAGCTACCCGAAAACTACTTTTATCGTAGTAAATATCGTACACTGGGCAAAAAAACATGCAAAAACCGACATGGAAATCTGATGGATGCAGTCCCAGAACTACTGCAGGAGGCGTCCAAAAGCAACAAAACTTCACGTGAGTCCAAACAAGCGAGGAGTTTGAGCCTTTGTCCGAAACATCTTTGGCGATAATTGAACGCTTGTGTAAATTTCAGGGGCCCTCGCATGCTCCAATGTATTCGTTTTGAAAATTCAAACAGAGATAGAATTGAAGATTAACTTAATGCAAGTAACATTAAAATACTGCAACAGAAGGCACTTATTGCATCAACTTTCAAGACTGTTTTATCTATGGAAACTTTAAGAAGCTATTTCAATTCCCTATCGATGAAAGTAGAATTGGGTAACAATTTAACCTTGAAAAATGGCATAGCACTAGCATTAGGTACGAATTCGAACGAGTTTTTAAATACTCGTACAATAGTCAATGAGCTATATTTATTTGCGCATGAATTTTCTGAGAACAACCTGGCGATAAGAGTTTTATTTTCTAGAGTTACGCTTACATTTTCTGGCTCAACAGTTGAATTGAACGAAGTTTTGTATTCTTCCCTTCCCCCGGCAGCCCACGAAACATTCAATTTCGAATGCCAGCCATCCGTTGACACGAAGAACAGAGGGACACAAAAAACAGGTTTTCATGTATCTATGTTCTAAATTAACTGGGATTTAAGAGTTTATGAACTGAACTCCTTACATTCGAGCAATTTTCAAATGTCATGTGGTGCCATCCGTCACTTCTCTCCATCAACCCCAGGCCTTCGCAACACATGGCCTTTGCGGATCAGACCTTTCTCACAGCAGACCCTTAGCAACATTTAATATTATTCCGATGCCGATTTTTCTTTCATCATGAAATTTCACCGTAGACATAGCCTGAAATTTTTACTGAGGCAACATAAATGCGATGCATTAGCAGCCCTTCGTCAATGAAGTCGTCTCGCACACGGCCGAGATCAAATCAGCTCCACGTCTTCACCTCAGAACCCCGAGTTAAACTAATGAAAATGTGGTAGCTACGCAATTAAACCTTCATCATTTCATTAGCCAACAATAAAATCGGTGAGGAGCAGTCCAGCTTCCCGGCTGTAACGCCAGTATTTTTACTTCAGTTCATTCTCCAGCAAATAACCCCTCTCTTCTCGTACTTCTTATCGATGCGTAGCTCAAAAGGATCAACTATTTATCCATAGAAGCCCTCTAGCGGTTAAGTCTACATTTGCAAAGCACAAAAAGCCGAATAGTGTTCACTATGTACAGCTTACGCCGCAACTATTTAGCCAACGAATAAAACGAGAAGCATGGAAGAACTTTGAATCCACGGTCCCTCGAGTTCAATTTTTCCATCTCATATTCCCTCAAACTCTCAAAGGCCTTGAGCAAAATTGTTCGCTGATGATTTAAATTATGTTCCATTTCATTCTTACTTGATGCTGCTCATTCACTAAATAATTGATTTCGTGCACTCTGACAAGTATCAGTAAATCCAAAATATAGGACACACGTCTGCCCGCTCCTCTAAGTGATATTTGCAAAGACTCAGTTCGCACCTCTTCTAAACCGTCTTCTATTCTAATGGTAGATATAGAATTGCTATTTCTAGGAGAGACGACTTATTATTTGAAATAATAAGCTTAAAAGAGTATCACTCGAACTATGGAACAATATATATATGCATAAGGAGAAGGAGACTACGAAGGGTTGACTCTTTGGGATACCATTAGCTATATGAGACAAGAAGAAAGTTGAGATTCTGCCTTCGTTACATTCACCTATACGCTAGCACTCTCGCGAACTTTCTAGTATAGTCCACTTGCTTCGTTTCAGAGCTCATATTAGCATTGGAGTGCGATTTTTTAAGGTTGTCTTTAAAAATCAAAAATTCGTGAACTTCAAATTCCCTATCATTTATAATGCACAAATTAAAAGAGTTGGTAAGAAGGAAAGAAATTGAAATTGAGATCTTGAATCTAGTAATCATTTGTAACTAATTTACCCTCTGATAAAAAATTGCTTAGCTGGATTCACGCACGACAGCGACGGCATCGCGTGGTGGAGCTCCTGAGCCATGAAGCAAGCTGGTGTCTTGCGTTGCAGATCAACGGTAATCTTAATACTGGACCCAATGAAGTTCTAAACTGACTTCATGATGATATCATGGGCAAGAGATTGTACTAAGATTCGAGGTTTAAAAAAAGGGATTAACTCAATTGAGTTAACTTAATTTTTAAGAGTCATGTTTAACCCGTGAAACAGTTGAGGATCTTGTCCTACATCAAAATTTCGTTTAAATTTTAAGTTTTGAGTTATACTCTGCCCTTAAAATTATAATGATACATGGAATTAAAGAGTCAGTAAAAAAAGGAGCGAGAGTGTCAAATAAGAATATAAACAAAGGCATTTACTTTCGAATCGAAAAGACAGACGTATTGAAAATCAACTCACGAAAAACTCGTAATCACGAAGCACATCAAAATGTAGTTGAGTGTAGGGTTCAGCAATGAAATACAGAGAATAATGTGATTGAAGGTAAGGTAGACGAGTGAAATTACGTCTCGCAAAATAGTAATGAGGACTCGTGAGCATTAATCCAATCAGGTGAGATGAGAGCTTGAGGTGTGCCAGCGCGAGGTGCACTCCTCAGCACCACAGAGGCGCCTTATGCGCTCTTCAGCAAGTTGCCGGCGCGGTCGTTGGCCACCTTTATCCTGCCCTCGTTCGAAGAGGCCTGCAGCCGAAGAAAAATAACCGTAGGTCAATTTTTATGGTGTTGGCAAGTTTTCCTTATCTGAAGACCAGTTCTGTTAAATATGAAGGCAACCTTTTTTCAACCACAAAGTCAAACCCTTTCCAATATGAAGACAAGCTGCTTTTTATTTGATGTCAACCTCTTTCTAATATGAAGAATTGTTGTCTTCCCTTCCTGAGGACAAGCACAGTGGTAATATTCCACTGCATATTGAGTTAGAACGTTCAAATATTTGGTGTACGCTTGAAAATCATTTTCGCGCTTACATGATTAGGAATTGTAAATTGTACCTAACATATAAAACAGTGTTACACGCGTAACAACGTAGTTCATATTTTGAAATCCAAATAATTACGCAGACGCTAACCTAAGTCCCTGTGAAACGCTTCACAGTAGAATAGAACCACACTGTTTCCATCTCTGCCAAATGAAACTTGGATATTTTGATTTCAGTTGTCATGCAGTTATTGAAATCAGTGATAACATTTATTTTGTGATGTAGTACTTGCGAACATTTCATGAGAAAAACATTAAAGTGGCGTCAAGTCCAAACAATTTTGTTAGAATGTAATTACAGTTCATGTTGGGCGGAGGAAGTCAAACCTTAATGCGTCTCCCATTGGGGACTGTTGGAGTCCTTCAATATTGTAAGTAAAAGGTGTAAAATCTGAGTGGTCTTGATGCAATTTTTAAAAATCCCACCTCTCCTTGCTCGGGTAAAACTTGCAAAGTGGCATATCGTGTAGATCTTATCGAAGAAAATAGCTCATGCATGCTAAGTCTAAAAAAGTACGCGTACGAAATTTAATAAATTCCAAATAGATGAAAGTAACATGCAGTGTACCAATGGTGAAAAGTATTTTCTTGAAATTTTGTGACAACGGATACTGAAGAATAAGGGAATTATAATTTGTTTTAAAATGACTAATTTTGAAATTAAGATAAGACATAGAATATAACTTGACAGCAAATCTAAGGGTATTCGTCTGATTTGCCTCACCTTGGCGTCAAGTCTGGACAGTTGTCTGTTCTGATTGTCGATTTCAGAGCCCATGTCCAGAGCCATGTTGCGGAGGTTGTCCACCATAGTGTTCACCTGGCCGAGGTTCTCCTCCATCTCATCCTCCAGTGCATCTTTTGTGATGCTAAACAAAACCAGAAAAACTAAACATACTCCAAAAATGCCCTAGAAGTCGCTGAACTTGTTCGGGCCCACAGGTAGCTATACGTAAATTTGATCATTGAACTAGACCTAAGTAACATTCTACCTCTGTAACACCTGAGGTAAATAAATGGTTTAAATTGTTTAAAAATGACGTCGAATTCAAACAAAATATCCTTAAAAAATGTCCAAGCTCTTTTACATAATGCACCGAAAATAATTTTGCTCTAAGGTAAAATACTAGAGACTAACTAGAAAAAAAAACTTAGAATAGAACATTGAAGCATCGTCCTAGCTCAGCAGTTGTACTTTCTCTTGAAACTTTGCTGGGCTAGGACAATGCTCCTCCCATTAGAGAAGTATGCAGTGTTTATGAAAGCTAATAATTCCTTTGTCCAGTTCATCATCTTGGCGTCAGTTTCAAATCAGGATGAATTTTACAGTGTCCTCTTACTCTTATTTTGACTGTTGTATTATGAATAAGTAGGTAATAAATAAAAGATATAAATCTTAAGATTCTACTGCCGTTTTGTTTTAAAAAATCCGTTCTTTTTTATCAAAAGTTATTAAAGATATTTTCGGGTCCCGTATTTAAAAAACACCCTTCACATGAAAGCAACGCTGGAGTGCCTAACTATTAAATTCCCAATTCATCCATAAAATATTACAGCCGTAATATGTAATAAGGCTGAAAAATCATTAAAGCTCAGACTAACGCGGACCAGAATTCTAACGGCATTATAATATTTGGAAGCGCGCGAGACTGACCGTCCAACCTGCGGGCAGGGCAGCATGACCTGGTTCTCGAGACGCTGCGGCTGGCTGTTGACCACCCCGTCGCCCTTGTCCTTCCACGGGTCGCTCTCCTCCTTGAACTGCGCCGACCTGCCCGCAATGTGTCCGTTTAGTGACGGCCTAGCTTCCTTGTGTTCACTTTGGACGCTCATCAGTTCAGAAGCAATGATTTGCTCTTATGGCTTCAACGACCCACGTACTTCAATACATTTTCTTCCCAATAATGATTATTCCACAATATGTAGTGAACTGAAATATGAAATTCATTCTCGTTCGATCAACAGGATGATTATCAACTTACACATAGAAATACTGGAAGCTGACTATAAAAATCTCTACGTGGAAATTGCCCGTTCTTGACAAGCTTGTAGTGAATTTCGAAGTTTCTTGTAGTTAAGAGTTTACAAAATTAAAATAAGTAGAGTTAAAAACATTTGCTCCTTAAAAAAAGTAGCCTTGATTCCGCACCACAGAATGCTAGAACAAATAAACGCTGTATATTTTCTCGTGAAGTCTGAGCGCATGTAACTGGTGGAAGGAACGTTCATTCAGAGGAAAAAGTTGCAAGCATTCTTGTCCCGGCTCCGACACACCTAATGACGCGATACATGGACTGACTGTGCTGCTTTAGGCAGAACTTTCTCTTCCTGATAAACTTTCTTATCTCGCAGGACCACAGACTTGAATTGCAGCAGTTAGAACTTCACTTGTACTGGGAAAAGGTTAACTTAATTATGATTAACTTTGGTCAACCTCCACGAATAGAAGCAGTGCTGTAGGAAATAAAGATTTATAGCAAATAAATACCGATTGAAACAAAGAACACTTATTGATTCTTCTATGATACAGACTGTAATGAAAAAAAATTTTCATTTCTCTTTAAGACATTTACAAAGACGTGGGTCTTTCTTGCACGCATCTACATCAATCGCAACTCTACATCAATCATATTCTACAATCGCAACAATTAAAATGTACTATTAAATAATTTTAAGTTAAAGAATGAACTTCACGACAAGAATACCCATGAATGCATCTTTAACTGCAGTCTAACTATTTTGCCAAATTCTGTTGAGACGCTCTCTGTCGCGAGCACGATAGTCGTCATGGCGTGGACAAAACACGGACGCGAGATGCGCACACTGAGATAATAAAGAAGAGAACGCTCACTTCTGGCAGGGCAGGACGCACAGGCCGCAGCAGCCCTCCATGCCGGAGAGGTTCTTCTCTGCCTCCTTCATGTCGGCGTTGATCTGGTCCATGCCCTCCTCGATGCGGTCCAGTTGCTCTGCGAACACACCACAGCTCACAGGCTTGTCCAATGTAGCTCATTTAGCGTGGAACTCTCATTTACAGAACCTAGGGACTTTCTTCAAGGTTTCACTTCATGCAGTGTCGTTTTCATGACCGAGAGAAAAATAAATTAACCGTGCAACTGAGATGACAATTGTGTAGAAAATTTGTTAAAAAGGCTCAATGGAAAAATTGAAAATGACGTTTGTTAGCTGGCTTCACTTTTTAGCAAATTAAGCTCTAATACTTTGTACTATTCGTCCAAATATAAAATTTCATTTTAAACTATATGATTGATATTATGATACAATCACTGTAAACAAAATTATGCCTGACTCACAGGGCGTAAGATCACTGTAAGATGCATGTAAGGAATTCTAGTCTTCACCAAGGTTTGTAAGCATGTCATTGACACGGGAGTTGAAACAATAACAGAGACTCAAAGTGGATTTCGAAGCGGTGGTGCCACTGGGAAGGTCTCGGTCGACGATCGCAGTCTGTGATGACCTGTCTGCTGCCTGCTCTCTCGCTGATGTTGTCTGGTCACCTAGCGTTCTATGGGGAACTCGGCGCTACTGTAATCTGTGCAATAGCCTGCGACTTGTGCATAATTAAGCCTAGCTATTAACAACAGTCCCGCGGTACCTTGGCCCGCCATCTTTTAACAAGTTAACGTTCAGCTCGTTACAACCACGTGGAAGAATTAACGACCATTCGTACACAAAATAAGAAGGAGTTGCTTAACTTTTACCTGGACACAAATTAAAATACTCGGCTATTCAAATTTTCAACTCAAGACCATGATAGTAGACCTAATTCTAAGACATTTTCCAACTCGATCCTGAAGCTTCCTGATTGGCTTGGGCACTTTGTACCACCTTCGAACACAGACCACGCTCCGTGGGAGCGCTATTTTAGAAGCTACTCTTTGCGTTAAAGTATTTTCACTAACAAGAAGAGGGTACAAGAATTAATTCCACTTTAAATCATTGTAAGGGAAAACGGAAAGAGGTACTTGAACGGAATTTACCATTGAAGGCTCGAAAGTTGGGAAAAACAACTTTTCCGATCGATCACTGATAGAGCATGAGGAGAAATATGTTAAGTTCCTGAGCTGCCCAGCGGTGGGGCAGCGAGCCCGTCACACTCACCTCCCTGGTCGTCCAGGGCCACCAGCGTGCGGATGCCAGCCTCTTTTGACTGGAAGAGAAAAGAATAATTCCTAAATGGAAGGCAAGCGAATTTAAGAACTGAGGGGAACAAGAAAACAATTTTCGGACATTAACGTGACATCATAAAAATCCAATTGAATATTTCAGAACAAGAAACAACTGCTGGACTTGACAAAATACAAGCTTCTTCTACAAATTTAATTATTTGTGAAACGACTTATGCGGTGGTAGGTTGAAGTTGAAAGCAAGGCTAGCCAAAATGTATCACTAGCTAACTATACACCACAGGCTGGCCTGCACATCGTGTTGTGATTTACGTGATGCCTTCGAAACCTCAGTAACTTGATTTTCATCCTTCCAACCGTGAACTAGTGACCTAGACTTGTGGTAAAACGTGCAAGTACAATTCATACCTCCAGGACATCATTTTTGAAACTCCTAACCTTTAAATTGCGAGAGTTTGAAGTTGAGTTGGCACTACTACCAACTCAGTCGCACGCGGCTTATGCCAGAAAATTTCTACCCTAACGAAGGTTACTGAGCTAAATTCCGTGACTCCTGATGTATGGCACCGTGTTCACACGCAGAGAGCTAACTTTCAGACTCAAAAAGTGCGCGGCACGAATAGTATCAGATGATTTCATTATTTAATATCTGTGTGTACTTTGACGTATCGTAACACAAGGAACTACCATTTTATGTTACTAAAGTGAATCAATTCATTGTCTTTGGGCCAGATTTGCGCAGTTGCAACTGTGCAAATAAGAGTGTCAGTTTATTTTAGGTGTCCTCAATTTGTAGGGTTCCGAGCACGTAAATTGTATGATGATCCGGTCTCGAGTGAACCTGTAAGAAGCTATAGAAATGTTACGTACAACTCAGATATATGAGGTAAATCTCAGAATATGAGGTACAACTCAGATATATGAGGCAAATCTCAGAATATGAGGAAAACTAAAAAATATGAGGTAAATCTCAGAATATGAGGTACAACTCAGGAATATGAGGTAAATCTCAGAATATGAGGTACAACTCAGAAATATGAGGTAAATCTCAGAATATGAGGTACAACTCAGATATTTGAGGTGAATCTCAGAATATGAGGTAAATCTCAGAATATGAGGTACAACTCAGGAATATGAGGTAAATCTCAGAATATGAGGTACAACTCAGAAATATGAGGTAAATCTCAGAATATGAGGTACAACTCAGATATATGAGGTAAATCTCAGAATATGAGGTACAACGCAGATATATGAGGCAAATCTCAGAATATGAGGAACAACTCATAAATATGAGGTAAATCTCAGAATATGAGGTACAACTCAGAAATATGAGGTAAATCTCAAAAATATGAGGTACAACTCAGATATATGAGGTAAATCTCAGAATATGAGGTAAATCTCAGAATATGAGGTACAACTCAGATATATGAGGTAAATCTCAGAATATGAGGTACAACTCAGATATATGAGGTAAATCTCAGAATATGAGATAAATCTCAGAATATGAGGTACAACTCAGAAATATGAGGTAAATCTCAGAATATGAGGTAAATCTCAGAATATGAGGTACAACTCAGATATATGAGGTAAATCTCAGAATATGAGGAACAACTCAAAAATATGAGGTAAATCTCAGAATATGAGGAACAACTCAAAAATATGAGGTAAATCTCAGAATATGAGGTACAACTCAGAAATATGAAGTAAATCTCAGAATATGAGGTACAACTCAGAAATATGAGGTAAATCTCAGAATATGAGGTAAATCTCAGAATATGAGGTACAACTCAGATATATGAGGTAAATCTCAGAATATGAGGTACAACTCAGATATATGAGGTAAATCTCAGAATATGAGGTAAATCTCAGAATATGAGGTAAATCTCAGAATATGAGGTACAACTCAGAAATATGAGGTAAATCTCAGAATATGAGGTACAACTCAGATATATGAGGTAAATCTCAGAATATGAGGTAAATCTCAGAATATGAGGTACAACTCAGAAATATGAGGTAAATCTCAGAATATGAGGTACAACTCAGATTTATGAGGTAAATCTCAGAATGTGAGGTACAACTCAGAAATATGAGGTAAATCTCAGAATATGAGGTACAACTCAGAAATATGAGGTAAATCTCAGAATATGAGGTACAACTCAGATACATGAGGTAAATCTCAGAATATGAGGTACAACTCAGGAATATGAGGTAAATCTGAGAATATGAGGTACAACTCAAAAATATGAGGTAGAACTCAGAAATACGAGGTAGAACTCAGAAACATAAGGCAAAACCCGGAAATATGAAGAAAAATTCAGAAATACGAGGCAAAACTGAGGAATATGAAGTGGAACTCACGTCCTCGCAGAGGCTGAGCATGCGGCGAGTGCTCTCAAGGCTGTCATTGGTGACCCGGCTGGCGTCATACTGCAGCTGCTCGAGCTCCGACCGCTGCACGGGCGGCTCCTCCTCCTGCAACAGGGCCAGAGTTACAGCACTGTATCAAATGGGACAGTTACCAGTTACTTCAACTGCTCGCTGGCTGCGAGTCTCACAAGTCTTGCTGATTAGCCGATTGTTTTTGGGCATCAATCCTGGCAAGCTCAAGGCGTGCGATGCGCACACAGCGGCTGAGTCCGTAAAAGTGATACTCAAATACTAGAACCAGAAAAAGTCAATTGCAAGAAAATTTTGTTTCTGCTTACTCTTTCAGTTTAATTTCCTACGCTTGATTTCCTTCCCGGATCTACTTCCTCTCAACTGCTAAAGTAATCTCTAAAATGTAGATTCTCTACCCAATGCATGACACTGAGCAATTTTATTATTTTAATTCATTGCATTTAAAGGAAAAATAGGAATGTAAAGATATTCTAGGCAGTTCACAGCAATTCTGTAGTTCATGAGCTGCAATTGCGAAGTGCAATTTACAGCTGCATGAGCAGCAATTTACAGCTGCATGAGCAGCAATTTACAGCTGCATGTACCAGCAGATAAGTTTACAGTATCAAAATCCATCAATTTCCATTTCATTTGGTTCAACTTCTGCTTCCTGGCAAAAGTTAGCAGAGCTGCTATCAAGCGGGACTTTTGTGTGCCAAGGTTTGTTCCTTTCATTCATTATGAAATATGTAGCAGCTTCCAGTTAATGCAGGAGTTGTCATGTGAACTTAAGATTCAAGAAATAATATCAAATAAAGGCATGTTCCAACGCATTCAAGGCGAGACAAACTGTAACTTGACAGCATGAGGAACTGCAGTACAGCGTGAACTCTTCAAAGATACGCCGACAATGAGACGGCCGGCAGCTCTTTGCCTGCACTGGTAAATACTCGTGCGAACAGCTCTGAAGGGCCTTTCTGATTCACTTTGCCTTCTTCCTGAATCATTAGATTTGTCATTTGCGACCATTAATAACATTTTTACCAAGTTGCGATGGCATAGAAGTCATTACTAATGTCCAAATAATTACTCTGAAACTGTGAAATTTGGTTTTTGCACTCTGTGGAAATAAAATGCTCGAAATAACATTCTGCATTTAGAGTAAGAGTAAAGTTTTGACTGACGCAAAATATATAGAAATGAAACTAGAAAACAAATTTGTAACGACAGCCATTGACTCTGCATAAATTTTCATTAATAAAAAATAGCACAAAAATATGACATGACTGCTGCTTGTGTGTGCGCTGAGTTTAGTGCAAGGTTCAAGGCCCATATTATCACGAGAAAATCATATAAATGGAAAAGTTGTTCCGGTAAACCGTCATATGTGCATTGATACAAGCAGCTTTGACAACATTAGATTAGATTAGATTCAGCTGCATATAGTTTCTGATAAGACGGTAGCCATCAAAATCAAACTGACATGATTTCATTTGCTGGCGAAAGAAAACATCTACATCGCGACAGCAGACTAATGAATGCACTACAGTTTGCTGGCCAGCACCCTTCTTCCGGGCGAATCAGGGCGGTGTCCCCGTTCATTTTCAGTGCAAAAGAAACTTAAATTTCCATATGTTAAGTTCAAGTAAACAATGAGCATAGAGAACATTTCCGTAAGGCTGCACTTTTAATTATAAGAGGACTCACTGTATTAACTTACTTTTGTTAGTAAAGGAAACGTTCTTCGCGAACAGTCTTCAGTTCACGCATCTCCCTTTGTTTTCTTTCTCGCTTTGCACGATAAATGATATCGTCAGATCGAAAACGATGTATCTACGATCTCTAATCTTTGATTTTACAGATATCTAAACAGCGAGTTTAGACCAAGAAGTCAAGCATTTTGACTCTTTCAACCAGACCAAATCAATCTTTTGCCTTGTATGCGAGACTGTTTAGCGAAGAATATTGAGGGACAGACAGTCAACAAAGTTATCCCAAATAAAACTGGATCATATACTGAAAATTTACAAATATTTTCGCTTTCACTGAAGCCCGTATAAATAAACATTAAGAACAGACTCTACATCGCTTTAAACTTATACAAATTTGTCTTGTAGCCTCATAAAATATTCGAAGCAGTAGGGTTTGTGAATTTCGGTTTCAGAACATTGAGGTCATGCTCACATCTAGCCACAATTGCGCAGAGAGCGTAATTTGCGAGAAGCATTTACTGTTCCCCTCTGTATGGCCCCCCTCCCCCCTGCTGTGAGCACGAGGGCAGCCCTGCACACGGCGGTCCTCGCTGCAGTCACGCTCGCCGTGCTGCACGCAAGGAGTGCTGGTCTAGAGTCCTCCACTCTAATTAACTCACGGGTTTTGTTAGATTTACTGACGGGTTTTGTTTGATTCACTGACGGGTTTTGTTAGGTTCACTGACGGGTTTTGTGAGGTTCACTGACGGGTTTTGTTAGGTTTGCTGACGGGTTTTGTTAGGTTCACAGACGGTTTTTTTTTATTAACTGACGGGTTTTGCAGGGACAACTTGAGATCGGTGGTCAACGCTGAGCCGCATCACATGATTTTCATTCAATTACTGTCTTTGTAATAAATACGATCAAAGTGTCTATTACCACCGTGATCTCATTTTAATGACATAACTTTTTAGCCTTTTATCTAAACTTGTGTCGATTATTGAAAACATCAAAGATATTCAGGCCAATAATAACGACGGGAAATTAATAACACAGAAATGACTAGCAAAACACTTGTCGAGATTCAATTTGACTAAGGATTTCATTTCCACTTCGAAATCACTCGCTGCTCAATACTTTTTCATGTTCTCTAGAGGATCAAGTTATAGGTCGAAAAAAGATAAAGCACAGGCTCATATTCGCCCCATAGATTGTGGCTCGTGAACCTCCTGATGCGGTAGTTGCATTGCGTTATGAATACTATGTCTTGAATTGGAAATTTGACATTTCTTGTTTTGAGGATACAATGTAGGTCGTCGTACCACGGACTAACATTCGTAATCTGGCTTGTCGTAATCCCACAATGATGTTACTCATTACTGTTCATAAAATAATGTGCATGACGTACATTTTGTAGTCTCTTTAGGAACAAAGTTACTAACGGTGCTCCAAATTTTTGAATTACTGTTTGTGATTATATTTGATCTACAATCGACCAGGAAGGTTCAGGTCGTTTTCTGTATAGAAATGGGACCCTTTCTTCAAGCTTTTTCAGCAGCCAGCAACGTTTGACACTTTAGACTCAGAAGTTTTGGAGTTGACGAAAGGTTACGCCTGTCTCGGGGGGCTAAACTCCAATCTACCTCAACAACAAGTTTGTTAGCAAACACATTGTGAACATAGATTAATTTTCTACATTCATACATAAAATTCACATGACAAATTTTTCCCTCATAATTAAAATGTGGTTTATATTTCTTGCTTTGTTCACCTTCAACCCAGGCAATGGATAAAGCTCACAAAATAATATGTTCCAGTGCTGGACTTACTATAAAAAGCGTAAGAAACTATCCTCATGAGTTTGCCAAACTGTTTTCATAGTGCGTTTAATCAAAGTTCATGGCGAGGATTTTGAAGGAGAAGAGAAGCAAGCATCAATTTACATGTAGCTGCTTTGTGCTAGGTTTCACATTCAGAATTGTCCAGATGGTGTGAGCAGCCACAGGATAATATGGCTGATGTGTAAGACGCCCATTAGACGTGACGCGAAACTGAGTACAGGGGTTATGCAGTGAGTTGTGTAATGTGGTCATTAGGCGCGAGGCGGAACAGGGTACAGGGATGGCGATGTGTTGAGTGAGATGCTCACTACTGCTCAGAGCAGCTAGGCCCGGGGACATAAATAACGCAGTGTGTTTTGCTAACAGCTGGTTACTGTTACAACGCTGTGTTGTGCTGGATGCTCAATAGTCTCGAGGCAGAACTAAGTACAGAGATATTGTTGTGTGCTATGTGAGATGCTCATCACGCGCGAGGCAGAGGTGGGTACATGGATAACGCCATGCGTTTTGTTGGATGTTCTCTAAGCCCAAGGCAAAGCTGGATACAGAAATGAGGTTGTGCTGTGTTAGTTGCCCAATATGCGCGAGGCAGAGCTGGCTACCGGGATGGGTTGTGTCACACCTAAACTAGGCACCACGCAGGGCTGGGTGCAGGAATAACGTGAGCAGTCCAGCGTCAGGACGAGAGCAGGACGAGAGCAGCAGCAGCAGCAGCGGGGGTCGGTACAGCATTAAAGCAGACATGCCAGGAGGGCCGCGTCAGACGCTGCTCCGCACCCGGCCCCTGGAGGTGGCCCCTCGAGGCCCCAGTGCACGCCGCGCTTTGCATGCCGTCGCTTCAGAGCACCAGAGAAAGTCTTCGTCGCTGCGTCACGGTAGAGCTGCCATGTTTGGCCAGTTTTGAGTGCAAGTTCATTGGGAGGGTTTTGTAGACCACGAAGGACCATGGAAGAAGTGCCAATGCTATCAACGGTCAGTGATGGACCAGGAATGAGACAGTATAGTGTACTATACTATGAGTCAAAGTTGACCCTGAAATTGAGCTGCTGGTCATTATTAATTTTAAAGTTCTCTATTGTTCTCTACTGATCGGCAAAAATCAGTAACTGATAATGCGATATTTCGCTCGTATCATTTTCACAAAAAAGGGTAGATGAAATCTGTTCACGAGACAATATGCACCCGAATCTTGAATTCAAAACGTATTCTTGTAGAAATTACACGGCGTTACTTTGTTTTATTATCTAGAATTCGAAGGCTAAAACTGACGTAGGCCAAACAACAGTAGTCTGTTTAGCAATTGTGCGCCACTTGCAGGAAAATATAATCAAGAGCTGCTACTCGTACTGAGAGGAAGGGCAATGTTGGATACATTTTTTGCGAGCAGCTGAATTTCTTAGCTCTTATGCAAAGCTGATGCCATTTATTGTTCAATTAAAGAAAATACAAAGCTAAATTCAAGGACATAAATAATAATATTCATCAATTAGAGTGATCACATTCATTTCCAAGTAATGCAAGACTTTTTTTCCGCCAAATACCACCGCACGTCAGCAAACATAATGTAAAAGATATAGTGAAATATTGAGGGAGAAGAACGTAGAGTTTAAGGCACATGTAATTTCAATCTTCTGTATCGTTGATAGAAGCATTTGTTTTGAATTCATTCGTCACTCAGCAGAGCTCGAAATAAATTTCTATTCTAATAAATACTTCGTCATTTAGCCGTTTATAATTCTTCTTTAGATATTTGAATTATATTAAGGGTCCATCTATAATTTCAGGAAAGTATAGTCAAAGCGTGAACGCTTATCCGAATTTTATAGTTTGATCAAATACTGATACAGCGAGTGGAAAACATGTCTGGCATCGACAATATTTTGGGCTAAGTAAAACTATGAGGTACTTGTAACATAAGCCGTTTGTTTATATTTTTCCTGAAGCATTTGGCCTGCGCCCTTGAGTTGACAATCAAGTGGACCAATGAAACATTAAAGCACTGGCGCCTCCGCGTCTGCTCAGCTCACCCGAGTCTCGCTCAGTCGCGCCCCAATTTGCTCACTTGTCCAATGTTTTGTTGGCGGCGCCAGCAACTCACTGCAATTACGGGTGCGAGCTTTGATGCTCTTCGCTCAAGTGAACACGAGTTCTAGCTATTGTTTCCTCAGCAATGTAAGCACCGATGGTCCACTAACGACTTGCACCTTTTTGGTGTAGCATTCACAGTCGGGTACTTACATGCATGTCGTGTTCGACCTTTCAGGAAAATCAAGATAATTTCATGTGTATCACTGCGAGATTGAAAGAGTTAATATAGACCAACAGTGCTAGGGAATATGCACAACCAGAGATTCTCTCTTCATTTGGGACTGAATAAGAACGCGAAACTGAGCTTGTTGCAGCCAGGTGCAGTTGGCTAATTCATTTCTCGTTCACTAAGTACCTTGAAATAATTTTACAGCATCAAGGATAGATATCGTTAAGTCACCCAGCAAGTATAAACCGCTCGCTCACGAGAATTACGTTAAGGCGATCTCAACACACAATATTTAATTTGTTGTTTGAATAATGAGATAATATTACGAAAGAAGTCATGGAAATTTGCCCACGTTTTCATGAAGTTAACTCTTTCGTGCGGACAACTGCAAGAAGATGACAGAGGCGCAGCTTTCAGCTAACATTGGCTCTATTTGAATTAATTTAACTAAGCTCTCACGTTTACCAGCTCACACCGATCGCTCGCTTGCTTCCTCATACCTTCAGAACCAGAGCCGGCTGAGCACATCAAGCTACATGCCTTCAAAGAGAAGTTCCATTTCAAAGTTATAAAAACAAATAGGTTCAATATCTATCTCGTGTATCATGAATACGCATCTACTTCTCCATCGCAGACATAGAGGCGTCAGTGAACCAGCTATAGAAAAGAAGAAAGCAAATGTTGACTCATTACATTCTCTAGGCTGCTCCCGAACATAGTAGGCATATGAAGGGCAAGAACGTAACATGAGTGGCTCACCTGAGGTACTTCCTTCTTCTGTAGCAGAAAGAGAGGAATGCCGTTAGTGATAGCAACATATCAATTTTTTCAACCACTAAAAATGAATTCACTACGTTGCTGAATTCAAAGAATGAATAAAAAGTATTCAATGGATCTCACATTGGGATAAATTTCTTTATAAAAGTTTTTCGACTGAAAAGTTGGAAACGATGCTACAACTCTTTATTATACGATATCGTAAGAAAGTACGAGCAACAACCTGGCAGTTTGCCTCTTAATATCCAATGGAAGACTATTAGAATCAACTGCAAAGAGCACAGGTTTTGCGTGTTCAAATTTTCATTTGCATTTATTGAAGTGCACAAACTCGATAAACCCAAAAAGCTGACCTTCACATTAGAGCAGAAATAAAGCGTAACTAATAATGAGCCACAAGGCACTCGTATAATTTAAGTGACAGAACAGAATTTCATGTGTCGAAGAGATGAAGTTTGGTTGGCCGTTCCTGCTGATGTACATTTAAAAGTAAAAATAACTGGGTAAGAGGTGTAAAACTCGCGGAATCGAATGATTCAGATCATTAGGGAGTGAAAAATGTGGAATGTTTAAAAATGTGATTCTACACATGCAGCAACGCGTTCTTCGCGAGCAGCACTAGCAGCTGTACGCCTTGTCTCTGTCCTTACGATGCAATTCGGTCGGATTAACTGAAAACATAAAAATAGGAATATATTTCTCAGACATCGGAAGAGATTATAATCCATGAAAAATGATTATCTCGTAAAGAAAGACTTCGGCAATGAATTTGATAAGTTCCAAGATAAAATGAAAGTGCATCAAAAATCAATGAATTGATAACAAGATAAGATATTTTTCCCAAGTTTTTTATTGTTATTAAGAACTCGTATCGATATCACAGAGCAACAAAAAAACAGAAGGGTTTGAAAATGAAGTTCCTCATGCATAAAAATTGACAAGAAAATGGTGCATAAAAATTGAACATCAATCAATAGTTCCTAATGAATTTCCCAATTATTCTAAGAAGCTTCTGAACGAAAGTGCTCAAAAAACTTTCTTACTCTGACTGAATGATCACTTTCGAAGTCTGAGAGGCTTCGCACTTGTTTTAAGTAAAGAATTGAACGACAGAAGTAAAGCATGCGAGTAGCAACATTAAACGTAATGCACGCTAACAAAGTTGTCGAATACTGAATTTCCTATTCAGAATCGCTATAGGAGAATGAATCTAATGTGGGTGGTGCACTAAGGTGTTCAGTCATTTGCTGTCGAAGATTTAGGCACTCTGCTCAGGGCCGCCCGTCACATAGACGCTGGCTGCATTGGGCCAACATCACAGAGGTTCCCAAGACAGGAGAACAGTATTTCATACTTGAGGAGATTCAAAGGCTTGCATGCGAGCAATCCAAAAGCAAATGTGGGTTAAAAAAGTATTTCAAGGAGTTCCAAAGTTATGTGGAAGCAATCACAATAAGTTCATTAAAAGGCACACTGCCTCAGCGTGCTAAAAAGTAGTGAACACAGTAGAATACTCAGAGAAAACTATCTTAACTTGAGGTTTTAGAGCATCGGCTAATAATTTTTCGAGTAAATCTCTACGGAAATTTAAAGCATAAAATTTGTTTTGTGTCCAAATATTTCGCACATCACAGAAGTAATTTCACTAAAAACTGCAGTACGCAACAGTCACGTCCTTGTAATTTGTGTGAGCCGAACAGTTTCACAAGTGTTTTTTAATTATCAATACACTAACTTGGGACACGTTTATAAAAAACTAACACAAACCTTCAGGAACTGGTATAAGTGTGAACTGGTTTAAGCCATGCGCTGGCCAGGGCTTGCGAGCACTACGCGCCAGTGCAGGACAGTGAATTAACATCCTCAAACAATTCTAAGTTCTCACGACTAAATTGGAATTGGACTAGCACACGACTAAAAGCATGATACAGGTCTGCAGACAAGTGTCTCTAGAGTTAACTTCGCTATGCCAGTCCCTTACACACTTGTAACGCACAAACTAACCCTGCACACGTCCCAACAAATTTCAAACTGGAAATGATCAAGAAAATTTTTTTCATTCAAGACATTCATCCACGCGCAAGTACGTTTCAATAGTGATGAAGAATTTCACCTCAAAAACCGTCCATTAAAATTTTATAAAAAGTCCATAATAATAGGAAACGTGGAACATTCGCGCAACTACAGTTCGTAGCGAATTCAACAAGGCTCACGATACTTTGTGACAAAATTGAATCAATAAAACCCCCAATAAATTTCAACAGGTATTAAACAATAAATCTATAGGAAACAAAGTAAATGATGCGGGCTTATTTTCATTAACACCAAAGAAACAAAATATTGACGACATTAAGAATAAATTGATCAGAAATTTTTTTCTCATTTGATAGTTTTCTTCGCTGAAATAGGTATGATTTCTTCAAGAAGCTGTGGTTGAACAATTGAACAGGCATCAATCATTACAATGTATGAGTAGAAAGCATCGCCATCTGGGTTAAGCAGCGTCATAAAGGATGAACGTTTATGAACGCTAGGAAAGCTGAGCCAAGCGTGTGGCGGGACCCAGCGACTCGACCTGCACGTCGTGGTGCCGACATGATGTCGTGACCTACTGCTGTGTGTGCGCTGTTGAATTTATGCTTCCATAGCGCCACGGTGGCAACGAGAAAATCGTTTTAAGTCTTAAGCTAATTGATTTAAGCATCAGTGCTAAAGGCCTGTATATATTATATGTTTTCTAACTTACGGCAGATCAATAAAAAACCGTATTAATTTTGGAATTACAGGGAAATTTTTAAATATGGGGCCTAAAAGAACATTTGATAACTCCTATATTATTGAAGGGATATTAAAAAATAAAGTATTTATGAAAATATGAAATATACTAGAATTATTGGATTAATTTGTTATCAAGATACATAGTCTGGTATAAAAGCCACAGTCAAATGAAAAATGCATGCGATTTTCTCGTTGCCTCAGAAATGACGAGCTGGACAAAAAAGCAGCTCATCTTCCATCTGACCTCCGACCCTTGGATTTTTTCCTCTAGGGATACCATAAAGGAAGAGCTTACCGTGAACAACTAACAAATCTACACCAGCTCAAGAAATCCAACGAATTGGATGTGATCTCACCAGCGCTGCAATGAGCAGCCTGCGGAATGGTGTTAGGTTGTGATGCCAGCAGTTGAGACTCAAGTCTCAACTGCTGGCATTCTATGCGACCTAACTTACCAATACACGTGATATTCATTTCGACTCTGAATCTGCTGGGTTAATGCACTGAAAATTGTGGAGTTGAAGCTTGTATCACGGATACGCTCATCACACACTTTCTGCTGGTGGGTGTGATCACGGTAAAGGAAACAAGGTAAGTTCAAACCAGTCTTCTTTTCGTCGACTGTGTGGGTGTGCTGACGTCACGGTAACGAACCAATAGCAGCGCTCATATTGCATCTGGTAGCTATAGTTTATTGATAGAGATTCAGTAAAATTCAGATAGAGATTCAGTAAAAAAAACTTGATCATTTGGGTTACAGTGCAGCCCTGTAGCAGATAAAAAGACGCAAAGTAATTATTTCGGAAAGACTAAAATACGATGCGAGAAGGAGACATCAACGAGAACATGTTTGAGGAAGAGGTCGAAAAAGACAAATCTAAAACAAGGCAAGAAGGAATACAAAGAGAGAAGATAAAATAAAGATTGAACAAACAACAAATTCCTGCAACAAGCATTGCCGAACCCGCTTCGTACAGGGTAGAATCGTCCGTTAGGCAGAATCGAACCCACGAAAACAAGGGATGCTTTTCCCTCCGCTCCGTGGAAAGGTATGTCGTGTGTAAATATAATTTTTTGTGGGTTTGACGTGATTTGACTTACGTGAAATAACTGTAGAAGACCGCGAGAGCTGATATTATGGAGGTTTATTGAGCATTTCTCGTTGGTATCTTAAATACCGTTCTTCAAATTTGAACCGATATTCCTTGTCCTTTCTTCAAATCACGTCGAAATCGTAGAAATTTATGAAAGCTTTCTTGAAATTGTTCTTGCATTTGATAAAAAAACCTTGCTGCTGCATTTACTCCCCCAGAAATGAGACGTTGAAAGCTAAAGAAATGCAAATGAAGTTTTTATATTACTCAAGAAGGAGCTACGCTACACTGATTCAAGGATTGAAAGCCTGATTATCAAAGGAAATACACTATGAAAGCTGACAAAAAAGTTAACGGAAGCCACTTTACATTGATTACAAACCAGCAGATGTATTTTTTTTTCAGTCTACATGTGAAGCAAATAGTATAGAAAAGTGATACCGTTGAAAGCCCAAATCCCCGTGTGACACTGAGATAACCGAACCAGAATACATGAATAACGAGGGTTAGCGCTGATGAATCTGTCACAATGTATTCAGCCACTCCCAGAAATATGAGATGCGATAAAAGGAAATGCAGTATATGACGTGGCTGGAAAAGCCGCCACGAGGCGCTGGGCTCTGAAACTTCAGCGCAATGGACGGATCTTTGACGAACAATGATCGAGAGGAGCTCAGGCGCTGGACTGAGAGCATGCATTCTACCTCATAGATAGATGGATAGTCCTGATACATCAATAGATCATTGCCTTTTAACGTACGTTGAATCAATATCAGAACCCCGAATATTGATCTCGATTTCGTAAACTCTAGATTTTAAAAGAACTTCTTTCGACACTTCTTTCGTTTCCCAGAGCACTGCCACCAGACAATCTATTTTCCTTGCCTTAATGAGACGTTGAAAGCTAAAGAAATGCAAATGAAGTTGTTATATTACTCAAGAAGGAGCTACGCTACACTGATTCAAGGATTGAAAGCCTGATTATCAAAGACATGAAGATCCTCATACAAACGATGACTACTGACGTTCACACAACACGAGATTCGCACAGCCAAAACCGTAGTTAGAGCTTTACTTTTGTGCTGCTAGCAAGTGAAGTTGACGTATTACACCCATGTGTCCATGGTCAAGCTCCAAATACATGCTAGCATCGAAATGATGAAGGATGGAAAGAACTTCAAAACAGAGATAAAAAAAATCAACAACTGATAAGAAGCAGCAAACGAACGCAGGGAACTTTCACAAAATAAGCACCTGACACCAATGCAGAGGTAAGATCTATTCCTTATGAAGAACGCGAGACTAGTGAGATTGAAACATATCTCATTTGGTCACTGAATATAACTAGTTCTACAACATAAATGAAAACTGAAAATACTTATCCGAAAGTCGACTTCAAAATGAGGTACCAATTTGAACAGGTACCCGAAGGTTAGAGGTAGAAAGTAGACTTCAGTAGACGACGTTTGAGGCACAAACCAGAAAATTCCCACAAACTATCAACGCTTCTACATGTTCACTTTTGCACTTTGCAAATGCTTCCTTCCAAGTATCTCTTAATTGTTTTAACAAGAACATAGAGATTCAGTTTAGCAAATTTTATTCAAGTACAATGTAAAGAACCCAGCGTCCGTGATCTTCTGTAAGAACGTTCACCAGTAACTGTGCTAGCTACTTAGAACTTTGTAGTCACGTCCAAGCTCCCGAGAACACCTTTGATAGAATGTCAAGAAATATTTCCGTGCACAGCCTGGCAGAGAAAGACATGCACCAAATCAGTAAGCCTCTTTGAAGCGCACAGCCAAATGTCGGAACAATAACGTGAATGAAACATCAATCTCCATTATCGATCAATACGCTCGACTGCGTTGTAATTCGTGTGGGCATAAACTCGGTTGGGCAAGTTTTTCAGATAAAGAAATGAACAACGGACAGACACGTATTTACTGCAACTCAAATTGACATATGAAGACTGGCATCAGTGTTACTTCCAGCTGAATTCTAATTTTGTATCGATTCTCTTGTTCAGATGGTAAGATATGTATTTCGACATCAATCTAAAATTGTATCGAATTATAAGAAAGGCGAAATCTTTCGAGAGCGCGATTATTTCAAAAGAAAATCTCTGGAGGCTTGGAAATAGAGCTTTTTTCACATGAAGTTAGAACGCAGGAAATCGAGAGAAATAAAGCGCACCGAACTCGTTGTTCTGCGAGGGATAGCTTCTACTGCAGGTGACACATAAATCTACAGAAATAGCAGCTATTCTCAACGAAATGTAGTATGTGCCTTTACCATTTCACTTACACTGAAGTACGTTATCGTATATTCATCAAGACGACTGACACGCAGGTTATCTCTGACAGAATGTTTTTTTTCCTCTTTGCAGGTCTTCTCGCGTACGAAAATTTAAGATACGTATTTGTGCTTGGAAGTAATTTACTCAAGATAAAATGTGCCTAAAAGGTCTACAAAAATCCAGGAAAGGGTTTAATCGACATTCCAGAAAAATTTAACACCCAAATTATTGAAAATTTTGTTGAAACTGGAAGTTACGCATTCTTTCAGCGATGAGTGAGCTTTTTACACGTAAAGCCATTTAATGACTCTTATTTCAAATAATTTTCGAATAAAATAACCATAAGTAATAGAAGCAAAGAAACAATACAGAGCTAACAAAGCAGTAGAGGGCCCGAGTTGCTGTGCGATAAGTCAAATAACAAGATTTTGACCTAAGTTACACTTGAAAATTAAGAATTGAGTTTCATTGCGTCTAACATTGCGATAAATTATACTGAAGATTTACGTCGGGATTGTTGTTAAGGTCAAAACTCAGATTCAGGTGAACTCTAGTTAATGATACGAATATGTTTAGCGCTAATGTTCTGTTTAAGAAAAGGGTGGAGCTTAGAAAGAACTGCGTAGCTCGGAATTTATGAGTTATATCAGATCTCTACATCTTTTTATGCTCTAAGTTTTATACCGATTCTTTTGCTGCTTATTATGTAAAAAAATCCAAACTTCTTTTGGAGTGAACAAGTATCCAAGCAATATTTTTACATTTTTTCATAGCTTCTCGAGATTGAGCAGCATGCCAAACTACAACCTGAGCTTCCTTTCTTAACATTTCCCTTCTCTTTCTTTTACCTTCCTTTAGCCTTAGTTTTACCATTTCTAAATTTTGGGCGCACGATTTAGGGCCCAACGTGGAATAAGGTTTAAACTAGGTTAAACACAATTGTATTTTGATAGGATGCCGTAGAAGTTGCAGAACTTATTCGAGTTCAAAAGCAGCCACATTCAAGTGTCTCCATTATAATAGCCTTATAAACAAACAATAAAAAACAAAATGTTTTGTAAAATAAAAACAATAGCCTTTTGTTATGTTTGCTTTGATTAATTTTCCTCGGTCACCGGACGACAGTGAACAACCAGCCTGCATTTGTGCCAATATTGGGTTCGGACTCCAGAAAGATATCCGAGTGAGCTAGGCTCGCAGCTGCTTGAACTTACTTCTCGAGGCAACTAACGGACACAACTTCTGTGCTATGGACTCCAACCAACTTCTGCCACTCCAGCTCGTGATTTGAGGTACAATCAAACTGCCTTGAGGACCTCAACCTCTGCAGCCTGAAAGAGAGTGGTGCATTGGGGGCAAAGCTAGATCGACATCGATGTTCTTCGTCACTTGATTTGTCAGCAGGAAGAAAATGCTCCTGACATCAAAGTATGTTTGCTCACAAAGTCAGACTATAACAAGTGAAGCAGTGAAGGGAAATGTGTCACTGCAAATCAGCTAGTAAAATATTGGTCTTGAACGGCATTGCAAACGTTAGGACCCGCAGATGAATCGTGCAGCGAATGGATAATCGAATTACTTAATTAACAGCAATTTTCGAGATCAGAGCGCTCACCGCATAAATTTGGTTGCAGTTGGGATAAATCGAGCCCTCCAGCTTCCCAGGCAAATGTAAACTCGAATGCCAAGTTTTGAAAGCTATTCTGTTTCGAAGTATTTAATACTATTTGCAGTGAAGAGAAAATCTGAGTTTTGAGAAAGAAAACACAATTACAGTCTTTGGCAACTTCAGTCGCACCATAAAATCACTCAGTGATAAGCGAATCATTCATTCTTAAAAGCTTTTCCCTATGTTGCTGCCGCGTGCCTGTAAAAAGCATTAGCGTGCCCGAATAAAGTTGGAGATGAATAAAATTAGCCTTGAAAATTTATTGGCTTTCCCAAAATTTTATTTTACGACAACGATCAAATATTTAACTTTGTCATCGGTCTGCCAGGTTTCTGATCGATGAAAAGGAAGGAAATGGTTGGCCTTCACTTCACTGACGAGGCCGATCGTGGTTATTGAATGGAATCGTTAAGTGTTCAGGGAATGTAACATTTTGACTAGAAACTCGTAGTTGTCATTTCTCAATGTTGTCCTCAGTGTATGATGGCTGTGAGCTACCGCGCTACAGTTGAGCGCCGGGCCGTGACCGCCTCGAGAGCAGGCCCAGCGCACTCTGCTGACGCCTTCACTGACGCGGGTGCCCGCATGCGTGTGTTCTCATGCTCCGCAGCGGGCACAGCCATGCGCCACCAGCTGTGTGGCTCAAAGCATTGTAATATTCCAAGTGCTTCTGAGGAGATGACAGCAATTACATTGACTCGAGGGCAAATAAAGAGTGTTTCAATATGGCTTTACGGGACATTTGTTTATCCTGTAAAAATTGGTGGATCAAAATATTGCCTCCAGTATATCAAAACCGACCTCGAGTAGATAGTTGATTGTTTTTTTAATTACTTCTGGTGTTTATTATGAAGCAGTTGATTGATTTAGATGTTAAAATACATTTACTCCAGCGAGTAAATGTTCGGAAAATTTTATTGCTGTTACTTTTTTATTATTCGATAAACATCAAAAATGCATTCTTTCGATAGCATTTAATAAACACTTCAAATAAGCATGAACATCTCGCAAAGTTTCGAAATCGTAAATTTCATTCCAACAGCAAATTTCTTAAAACTAACATAACGCCACAATGCCTGCTCGAACAAATTCAGAGGAATGAAGCACCTAGCGACGTATAACACATTGGAGGCCTGGTAGAGCTACTTATGCCAATTCTTGGAGGGAAAAATTCACTTGAAGAGTCAGCGTTAGGACGCACTGCGAGGACTGGACTGGTATTCTGCTCCCATGTCCACTGCGTGATGCCTCCCTCGCTCCATATCGCGACTGTTCAAAGCTCCAGAGCCTCTCAAGCTTACAAGGAAGACCAACAAAATCATCGCCAGAAATGTTGCTCCAAGTTAAAAATCATTCTTTACTGACTAGTGTTCATTTAACCTTTTAAACACTCTTCTTCTAAAAGCAATCACTTGAAAATCTTTCCATACTGACTGGTATTCATTTAACCTTTTAAACACACTTGGTTTAAAAGTAAAAGCAATATAATTCTAGATTATTCTTCTTCAAAAGTGCGCAAGTGCATTTATGCAAAGATTAATTTTTTCAAAGCAAAAAAGACAACTGGTCGAGCTCGTCTGTAGCAGCGACGGTTTGACTAATAGGTCAGAATGGGATGCAGAAGTTGACAAGAGTTTGTTGAGGTAGAGAACTGAGCAGTGGTCTGTCTGCCAGGCTGCGGCTCAGCGCTCAACTAGCGCTGCAGTTTCCGCTGGACGCGTTCTGAGAACAACTAAACCCGTGCAACTATGGATGCATCGCTAAAGCACTCATCAACAGAAAAATTGAAGGACAAAAACTTGTAAAAACTTGCACAAATAAATGATAAATATGTACTTGAAGAAAGAGAGAGGATAAAGCTTACCGTCATGGTAGAGATATCCTAGGGTACGGACGACTGAAAGGAGTATGCAAAGAGGGCATTACTACTTTGTGGGCAGAGACGCATAAAAATATCGTGAGGCACTCATTGCTGTGGTGTGGCACGCCAATAAACTTTAGCGATAATGAAATGGATTTAAACCATACAGAGGGCATTTGAATGAAAGCGTTATTTTACGCGGAGCACAACACGGAGTTATGTACCAGCTAATGGCAGCTCTTCACCAGATATCAGTGGCGTCTACAGTAAAGGAAAACAAATTTGCCCCTTTTACAACTGATCGAATATGTTTATGCGTGGAGGCGAGGCACAGCCACAGAGAAGGAAAAAAGGAATATTGAGTGTATTTGAAGGTAAGGAAACACAGCCAAATGCCACGTGTACACGCAATACGCACACCGTTACGTACAACACACAGCAAACACAGCATCAAAATACACACACTGTCGCCAGACCTGGACTACAGTGTTATTCTTTACGTGACTGAATATTTTACATGAATACTTCACGACGAGGACATCACATTATATCAACCTCCTGATCAATGTATACGTGAACGCAAAGGAGAACATGAAGCTCTAATAGGGTCAGCCCTAGCCAACTGTAATAAATGATGTTCAAACTAACACCTCTCTTTAAATAATGTATATGAAAAGACAACTAGTTACATTACCTTCTCTTATACCTCAAGGGACCATGAACACTCTACTTGAAATTTGACTGGACCGATATTGCAGAGCTGAGCCTTGATGCACCTAGGTCGAATGACTGGGAGGGTTGCAATTCCATCGCACCCTAGCTCAGTATTTTACGTATAATCGCAGTCGATTTATGCAACTGTAAACCTATTCAATTTATCCCACGTTACTTTGTATTGTTGTCATTGATATTTTGAGTTAATTTAAGAATGAAACCAGCACCCATGATAAGGGAAGAATGTATTGATCCGCAGCCATGGCTGCAATGAGCGCAGCAGACGACAGACTGCAGTCGCTACAGCACTCGGCTACCAGTCGTTTCATAGGATTCCTTTACGTGCAATTTAACAAATAATAATAAATAGTACCTGTGGGTAGAGCAATGGTTGCATACTGTAAGTTATAAAAATGAGAAAGAAATCAATTCACCTGAAGAACCGCGAGCAGCGATTTAGTGTTGCAACAAGCGATGCCAACACGCAACTGAGCTCCCGAGTCCCGAGCCGCCAATGCATGCGATTGAGACTGGAGAGATCACGTGACACCTGGAAGGAACTTGACCTTGGACGTCCAACCCTAGAGATGAATAAAGCAGTAAGATACTTAATATTTAAATAATTCATCAAATTTGTCCCATATGGAATATGAGATGCGTTCGACAATACATTTCGTTTTCCTGACATTAATCATGCGTTCATTTTGAAATAGACGGGTGAAGAATAAAATTTACGATTCAATCGTGCGCGTTGAGGATAGAGAAATACTTTTCCAAGTGTGCTGTCATACCATTCACATTAAAATGACCAAATTGAAACTTTGAAAGCTGGTTCTGATAAATCTGTAGCTACATAAACGGCTTGTTCAGCCTGCTCACCTACTGTAATAAGAATTTACTTGGAAAACCAGTCGAATCACTTTTTGATGTAAGACATTTCACTGTAGTTTATATTATATTTTAGTAATAAGTTATGAACAAGCATAGAATTGCTCTAAAAAATAGACCAAGCAGCATAATTACGGTAAAATTATATATCAATGCGATCAAAATAGTTCAAGATGTGGGGGGAACTGGCACATACGCTTTAATTAAAGTGCATGCCTGGCGAGATTCACTCGTGGTGTTTTCAGATGGTTTCAGACAGGTTGGCGTGATTAAAACAGCGGGAACCCATATATTTGGTGAATTTAGGGGCTCACAATTTAATAGTTTATTCATTCAATACAGTCTATGAATTCAATTTGAATTTTCTCAACACACACGTGAAATATGCAGAAGCTCCAGCAACTTTCAAAGACTTCAATTAACTCGGTTTTGAACTAATGTAAAATTGTATCGACAAAGTAAATTTTTCATTGACCCAAAGTTAGGGAAAAGTTATAAAAAAAGTTTATTCATCACAATATTTTATAAATTAAAATCTCTAAAAATTTTCTTGGAAAATCATATGAGCCGGCTGATATTTTTATAGCATAAATATCTGCCATGAAAGTTGAACCTATTAGTTTACACAACAGAGCTAAGAGTTGAGTCTGTAAATATGTAAGAGTCGAGTCGGTGAAATAAAAAACATAAATTTTGCTCTCGGACATGTTGTTTAGCATGATAAATATTGGCTAAGAGTTCGTTCAGCCATGAATCAAAGAGCAAGTTATTTAGACCTAACGGGATTCTTTTACTCTAAGTTCATTTAATGCAAATGTTTTTGCATAAATTTATTACATAAGTACGAAGACAAAGTGGATGGTTTTGTAGGAGGCTTATCGAAGAGTAGTAAAGTGTAATATTATCACATAGTAACGAGTACCTAAATGCCGTGGATCTAAACCAGGTTTTATTTCGTGCTTGTGTGAGGTTCGTGAGGACAGAGTTCTTTGACCGACTTTGTCAACTACTCTTGAAATGTACAATTTTAAATACTTGTAAGACATGCTCTCAGCCACGCACGGCAAGAAACAGCTATTCCGTGAAATGCATTCTTACATTTGTGAATGTAATCGGAAACTTATGACTAAGTTAGGTTGGAGCACTCGTGCAAGTTTCGGAATAAAAATGATGGCAAGGACAGCTGATTTAAAAATCATTTCTATTAGTGAACGTTTCGCTTTCACGCTCAAGCCATCTTCACAGGTGTTGATAATGGCTTGAGCTTGAAGAAGAAGCGTTCACTAATTAAAATGATTTTTAAATCAGCTGTCTTTGCGATCATTTTTATTTTTTAAATCGGAAACTTTACGAAAGGCCGATTTTTTAAAGCCAGTTCTGGTGTCACATTCACATTCACTGACACTCCTACACCCAACAGTACCAACGTGATTCATCGAAATTGCTTGTCAATTACTGTGATTACACACAGTGGGTGCAATGAATATCCGATACATGGTCAAAAGTTTATTTGGCTTAGCTACACCAGTGTAAAGTAACCTATAATTGAACATCTTAATGTTTTTGTTCTCTTAACATCAATTTTGTACAAGAAAACAGAGATAGCATAACATTACTATGATTTGCTAGAACCATAAATATTTTAAAAAGTATTCAACACATCCATGTGAAGAAGAAAGTTATGATCTTTAATTATGAGTACAGTTTGGGCTATTTACTCATAAAATTATTCCAAATGCTATATTTACAGGTGTCTTGGCCCATTCTTCTTATTTTATTCTATCGCATCGGTAGGATTACTACTTTTCCTTTTCTGAATCTTTAACTTTAATTTTCGCCACAGGTCCTTGATAGGAAGTGCAGAAAGTCAGACGATTGACTGGAACATTCCAAAACCTTTATTTTCTCCTGCAGAAACCACGTTGCAGTGCCTTAGGCCATAAGTTTTGATTTGCTGCAATGTCTATCTCTTTAGCAACATAGAGTCGTCTGCAAGCAGTTGAAGGATTATCGTCAAAAGCGTGCGATATATGTCTCGATTTTCCCTTCAATAATATTGAGCTCGCGAGGACGTGGAGACTGTAAACAGCCCCGCACCGTGGCGCTGCCTCCGCCTCCATGTTGCTGAGGGGACTTGGGTAGCTCTCCAAAGATGTGTCACTCGCCTGGTTCCTGTTCCCTCATTATATTCCATTCACACTTAGCGGTATTTGAATGTTATGCAAGAAATTCGCAGATGTGTTCTTACTCTTTTCAACTCGATCACTTGTTAGCTTGTGGGCTTCCTTTTATTTGAAACAATAACCATAAGTCTGGGTGTTGGGGGCTGGTGGGTGTTGGGGGCTGGTGGGTGTTGGGGGCTGGTG
>JACJUY010006410.1:35677-51292 GCA_014220935.1 Platorchestia sp. MABIK | reverse complement strand
GCATCTCCTCCTACAGTTTTCAAGCTACAGTAATGATTTTGATATCATTGGATGCGTAAAACCGAGGGCTTTTCAGGGAGTCCAAATTGGTCTCACCATTACCTTTTTTTCAAAAGTTATGACGTCATAAATCCTCATTTTTCGAAAAAAAAATTCTCTCTATTTTTTTCAAATTTTTTTCATTAAAACTGGAAATTTGGGAAGCGGCTGAGGACTCAATGGAGTGTACACGTCTTTCCGCATCCAATAATACCAAAATCATCCCTTTTACTCAAAAACTGTCAGAGGAGATGGATTTTGAAAACCCCCCCCAAAAATCTCGTTTTCTATGGGGAAAATCGCATTTTTCCACATATGACAAATGAATCCCAATTGCATTTCCTATCAGTACACTAAATTTCATTGCTCTAGGTTCAATAATGAAAAAAAAGGTCCGTATGGGGGACGCTGTCCTGAAATTAGTTGCTGCATTGGATGACGAACTTCAGGATATCTTTGGTTCAGCTCATTAAAGGTAAGATTATAGGTCAAATTTAAATCAAAATAGGGATTTAAAGAAATAGATTGCTTATGAACACCCTGTCGCTGTGCTGAGGGTGAGAAGCGTCTCAAATGGCAAGCACTCACTGAATAGAAGAGAGTAGCAGCTACACATCCATCACTCACGGCTGCTCGAGACACACTGAACCGCACTGAACGCGCCGCGCAGCGTCAAACATTTCTCCCAAGTAATCTTGAATTTTGCCAGTGCGACGCAGCGTCTGTACGCTTTAGTCGGCTTGCGCCCGTCCGCGTCTAGTGTGGCCGCTCTCATTGCAATACATGTTTTTAATTTCGCAGCTACTGCCTGCGTACGCGCGCGTCAGCGCCGACGCGTTCAGTCTGGCCGTAGCCTAAGAGAGAGGGCAGGCGTTCGTGCGCTTCGGCCTTGCGGCCGTTATAGTGCTTATTTACCTAACTCAACAACTTGGGGACGAAACTCATAACTTCACGTCAATTAAGCCCTTATAAAAAATTATGATGTATTATGCCCTGCTAACGTCGGTTAAGACGGCTATGACAAAATGTGTTAAACTAACATCAGCCGCGAGTGGCTATCGAATTCCTGACAAGATGGCGATGCCGTCACGAGAGGTTCACACACTAACAGAATAGCTCTTGCACAAGATAAGTATTCCTCACTCAATGTCTATGTCCAATAATCCTCTCGTTTCAATCCCTTTAGGTATGTTGGAAGCGAAGTTAAATCCGTAGTCGATACCATTCATTTAACGTAATGTAAAACCGTTGCCTTTTATTTACCCTGTGTCAATGGAATTAAGAAGGATAAGAAGAGATGAGACAATAAGATGAAGTAATGATACCGACAATGTTGAACGTATACTAATAACAGCCTTGAAACACGGCTCTGGCTACACGCTTCCCGAAGATAAAGAAGACTAACACATCACGAGTTAATTAAATAATTAACATATCACGTTTTGCTTTATCCATTTAACGTAAAATATTTCCTTTGGGTGGTGGCAAGCTACTGTTCCGATTTATCGGGATTAATAATGACTTGGAAAGGTTCTATACGATCTGTAAATCATTAAATAAAATGGAATTAAGGGGCAAAAAAAAACTTCACGACGATCGAAGTCAACAATAAGATCACACACGCACCAACGTTCATTACAAACATGATAATTCCGTGACAAATGACGAACAGCGATATAGCTCCAGGGTACGGAGAAAAAGTGATCCTGTTGGATTTAAATCAAGTTCTTCCATCAGAAACTGAGACGGATATATGAGTGAAGGAATATTTGTCCTATTCTCAAGAAACTGAGTGCTGTTACTCTACAGTAGTAACTATTCAGCAGGAGTGATGGCTGCGTGACAGTGCTTTTACTCATCGACCATATTGGTGAAATGAATCCTTATAAGGTTAATATAAATGGCTCCAATTTATTTGTGCACTGAGCGTAGTATTTGAAAATCCTAGTCCACGAGTAACGTTTGAAGCAAATAAAAGTTCAACCGGACCCATTCTCGAATTTGCCATTTGGAATAAAATGTCATTTATAATCATGACTCGGACGAGACGATAAATACCTTAAAGATAATTTTTTCAATTATGAGGTGAAGGCAGATAATCGTAAATTTTGTTTTCCAATTTATTTTCAAACTTGAACTCTCCTAGGTATTACACACACTTGCATTGTGCTTGTGATTGGCTGACAAATTCAGTGACCTGTCTGACTCTCCTACCGAAGAGTCAAATGACCTCTGGGCACCAATAGAGCCACAACTATGTAAGGGCACCAGCATTCATACAGGGAGCGGAAACGGTACTTGACATTCATATCACATTACTAGGTAACAATAGGCATGTATGCAAATTACGCGATGGATTCTAAAAATTTTACATTCTACGAGTTTAGAATACCGTTTTTGCCATGTTAGTTGTAAACAAGAGGCATGAGAGAGTCCATGCCAATTTTCTAGGTTAGCAGGATACTCGTTCTTCTAATTCGCTCTGACCTAAACAAAGGAGAAATTTTTTTAAACATTCTTTTTGAAAGTTGAAACTGAAACTTCATATGCTTAGATTCAATACTTTTTGTCATGATGGATTAGTCCTGAGCTCCTAAAAGGGAAGTGCCTATAGCATTAACGATCATGATTTTGTTCAGAATTAACCCGTCAGTGGTTGTAATATCGTAGTTGCTCGTTTGATGAGAAACCCTTAATTTGCCGATACTGCGCGAACTGTTTGTTAGCCTTCGCACACAAGAGAACGTGAAGTAATTTAAGATAATTAGGTAATCACGCAGAAGCTTCTTAATCTTAGTGTAAAACATATGCTAAAAGTGCGAGCAGTTGAAAAATTAGAATCATTTAACATAATCCAACAGTCATCTAAAATGAAAACGGATATCCTGAATTTGTAATCACAATTAACTACGTAACTGATTACTTTTCTGTATGAAGATGGATAGGGGAAGATATAGGTGTCTTTCACATAACCTCAAAAACACTTTCTCGAAGTGTGCCCATTATGACGAAGAAAATTTAAAGTGTGATTAAAGTTGACTGTGGTTTGTGAGCAATGCCTAAATTTTCTACTGGATTTATGATCTATCATTTTTCAATTTATGCTGAATCAGCTTGTACTGCTTCATGAGCGCTATTCAGGTTTTGAATTTCAAATTGAGATTTCAGTATTGTTTAGAGTTTAATTTCCAACTACAGTAAATCACTATAGAAAAGTCCATAGCGAGCAACAAAGTACCTCATTAATTGCCAATAATGTCGCAATCGAAGCTTCTCGACAAACGCAGCTTTTTAGCTAATGAAACATTCAGCAAAATGCAAGACCAGGCTGCCTCAGAAAATCATTCTCTATAATTTTTCCATTTATTACAACTATTGGTTTGTCCATTGCAACAATTGCCTGTGGTAAAGTTATCGTCTTACATACTGTAATATTTTGTAGCATCGGCTTCGAGCCTCGCTAGCTAAAAATACTGACACTTTTCGTGATGTGTGTGAGCGTTGTTTAGTAAGAGGCTGCTACTTTAGGCTCTAAAGGGGAAAAAAATATAGCTCACACAATAACGATGTATTTGAATAGTCTCACAGAGGACGGTGCTAAAGTGAGAGTGTTCACATCGTCGAAATAAATATTGGATGCTGCATAAAGGAATTCCATTAATAAAATTAATGTTTTCAAATTTGGCAAGCGGTTGCTGAAAAAACAGATTTAGTGTAAATTTGATCAAAAAATTCACCGACCCAGCATTACACGGAAAAATATGGATATGGGTAGAAAAAAAACAGCAGTGGCAACTCTTCGAACCGCAAGCAGAGCAGTCATTTTTTTCGAACATTTCAAGTGTACAGATATTGCAGACGTAGATATTTCGACAAATTTGAGATAGAAATGTGCTATACAATCAAGCCAAGCCGCTTAGAATAGTTAAACTGGTGCACAAACTCTCTTTATAAAATTGCCCTCGAGCGATGTAAATGAAACTCATGAGGCGTTGAAGTCGAAGGAGAATTTCCATACGTATGCAAAGGATCACATTGATTTCAAGTCTTTTTCCCAAATTTTGCAAAAAAAAGAATAACCCTGTTCAACCCCGTAGCTATCAACCTTGATTGCTGTGCATAGAAATGAGCCTAAATAAAGCCTTACCGAGGTAAATTGACCTCTAAACCTCTCGAGTTAAAACAGTTTTCTGTCAGTTGTATAACGTTACCTTTTTATTTATTGCTTATAGTTTCAAATCACCTAACGGTCATAGCATTGTTACCTACCGCGACATGCAATAAATGAAACGTTGATGAGCTCAGTTATTGCTCACATAAATCACCATTTCACTTTTGAAACTCGAAATTTTTCAGCTTGAAAATTGAAATCAACATTCTTCCTAGCTCGAAAAATAAGTATAGCATTTCATTACGTTTAGACTGAAGTTTTTTTTAAATAACACAAGAATTGGATTGCGTAGCATATGTCCAAACACATTCGTCATCGTTACCAGAGTGGAGAAGTTAAATGAAGACATTCAGTAAAATTTGCATTGATCATCCACCGTGAAGATCAGCACTCCAGCGCTACTTATCGCAATTAGAAAAACAAGAAAGTTAAAATTCCCTGAGAAGCTTCTATTTTAGAGCTCCAATCCTCGCTGTGAAGTTAAAGCAGAGCGGGACTTAAAAGGTGTCTTAGATTATAGAAATGAATTTTTCATTTCGTCAAGTTATTCTCAGAGAGCTCAAGAGCGCCCTCAAGTTCCTTCTTTTTAGGCCCTAATTATAACTCTTCTTTAAATTGGCAGGGTGAAATTGGAGGCAGAGTTTCTTCTTGTGAGAGATCGAAGTCGATTTCTTCGTAATGATTTCACAGGAATGACTTCCATTCTTATGAATATACTCACTAAGAAATTTGCTAATATTAAGATATTTTTCAAGTTGTCAGAGAAAAATGTATACGCTGATTCTAAGTATCAATAATGCAATATTATTCTATTCAGCTCATTGAGCTGTGTTTTGAAGATATAAAAATTTTAAAAATGTATCGGGAGTACACTGTTGCTCATTTTTACCAACTAACAGGTATATCAACATGTTAGCCATAAACAAATTGCAGGGTGCGTGTAAATATTGCAAAATGTTTACAGAGACTGCAGGATGTTGGCAAAGACTTTAGAGCGTGTGCAGAGACCGAAGGGTGTTTCAGAGGATGCAAAAAGTGCGCTGTGATAGCAGGAAGATAATAGAGATTGCATGGTGCTGAGGAGAATGCAGGGTATAACAGAGACTGCAGTGTGTTGCAGAGACCGCAATGTATGGACAGAGACTGGAGTGTTTACATGTAGAGATAACAGGGTGTTACTGATACTGTAGAGTTTGAACAGAGACTGTAGGGTGTTGAGAGAAACTGCAGGTTGTTGCAGACCGAAGAGTGGGATCAGAGAGAACGAGCCAAGTACAAACAAGAACACTTTTCTCTGTCACACAGCACAATCTGCCCTCCCTGCGGAACTGACCCAACCCCAACCACCGTCTGTCTCCACACAACTGACATGCGGGTAGCCGGCTGGCCTCACCAAAGAAGTTGGATACCAACTTCCATGGGCCTCACGTACACGGTCCAGAGGCTGCAGCTCGTTGTGTGACGTGCAGTTGCCTCGCTGCTCGTGCTCGCCACTTCCATCACTAGTTACTGTCATGCCTTGGTTTTGGCTAAATTACTTGCAAAGTGTAAAGGAATTACTAGTTTTATTATTAACTCATATATTTTGAATCAACTCTTGATACAACATACTTTCTTCTACGTATCTAAGTAAATAAAGGAATTTCAGACGTGGAAACATCAACTCATTATAAAGGTTATATCAAACACGTTCTCTGCAAAGAAGTGCAAGTGATTCTTCTTTTTTGAATAGAGAAAAACAAAAACATTGTGCCCATAAATATGGTGCTTCTTATCTTCTCAGACAAAATTATTGCATTCTAAATCTAAATACTCGATTTCACTATCTAAGTACATAGATATAGGACCAATATACTGGAAACTTAGCCCAAAAAATTGCAGTCAGGATTCAGATAAGTAATTTCACTAACGATAGTTACGGACGTTTAACCATTAACTCATGTGAGCAAATTCATACCTGTAATGACTTTCTCATTAACTCTAGTGGAAACCATCACTTGAGCCTCCATGCTGTGAAATTTGATCCGTTAATTTACCACCTGAATACGAAAATTACCGAATACAATTTTTGTTTTTGAACTTCTTTATTCAATTTCGAGGATTGTGTTGAAATTATGAAAAACAGATTTTAAATCATCAAGTTTTGAACATAATAGGGAAAGACCGTGTCGTGCAGTCAAATTCCGTGTTCCAAATGATCACATTTCGTGTCTGAAATTATCAAATTCTGTGCCCTGATAATCACACTCCAAAACCTTATCTAACATATAAAGTGTCCTAATCAAACTCAGAAGTTTGGCCCTCAAATTTAGTGTCCTAGTGGAGACCTGCTTGCAAATTAGGAAGGCAGGCATCTAGGTGACCATCGCTGCTACCAAAATTATTGTGACAGTTGCCAGCTGAGAGGAAGCGGGCGAGCAGCGGGGCCTGACACAGAACAGATATGGTGCTGTTGCAGTCATCGGTGTCGCTCACCACCGCCAGGTAGCCGCAACGTGTGTCAGACGTCAGGGTGATGGCTGCCGGAAGTGATGCTCAGCAGGGGTGATGGCTGCCGGAAGGATACATTGTTGAATTAAGGAAACATCGTTTCAGATCAGGGGGATAAAATGAAAACCAATGCAACTACTCCGTAAAGGAAACTTTTAAATATACCTGATTACTCCTCAGAATGATTACTTATTTACAGCTTAAGAAATTACATAGATTTTAAATAAGTTACCTTGTGAGTTACCTAAAACAGGATTTTTATGGGAAAGATACTTGTATTCAGAGATTTATGAAATGACTATTGGCAGTACTGTAATTAAAATGCCGGTAAAGGCACAGTTCACCACAATTACCTGATAAAAGACATAAACTCAAAAAATTCACAAGAAATTTTAGCTTTTGATTTAATTTTCAATTTTCCTAATCTACTCAAAGAACTTTTATCATCAAAAAAATATTTCTGTTTATTTTTTATTTATTTAAAAATTCAACTAATTTGAAAAAACAAGACCGTTATAATTCGAAAAAACTATAATATAAATTTCTTTATTCATTCTAGAAATTCTATACAATGTCTTATTTCAGATTTAGAAAGAAGTTTTAGAAAGTTTTTTCAGGAGTCTTGGAAAAAGAAAGTAATAGAAAGTTTTTCTAAAAGTCTTGAAAGTAAAACGAGTTGTGACATGGTATAAATCCAATAATCCAGCAGGGACACTCAACTTTATTTAGGAACGTTACAAGTACAAAAGAAATCCGACATCATTGAATACATGTTACATTATGATATGATGTAAAATTGAGCTATGAAACTTGAATTCATTTCCTGAAAATATCTTTAATCTCTTCATGCGACTTATTTAAAGATAAAATTGAATATTTATTTTCTAGTAAATTGCTGTACGATCTATTTAAATGAATTAACATTGGGTATTTAGTTACAAAATTAGAAATGAAATATGGTTGTATATGTTTCTCTTTTCTACCTTAAATTTTATCTCAATGTTTTTTAATTCGAATTTATTTTTAATAAGATTGTAAAATTTCCCTTTCAGATAGACTACTTGCAAGGGAATGGAACAAGAGCGTATTTCAAAATAATGCAAATCATTCATGATTTCGTGAATTTTATCCCTAGTAATAGTTTGCGTTATTTTTTGTTTATTTATTTCTGCCAAATAGCTATTCGTAAACGTCTTCTCTTCAGGATATGTTTTTTTAAATATTCTCATTGAGTTTGATATTCCGTGGATATTTATCCGTTATTTTCTTTTTGTATGATTTTCTTTGTTCAGCGCAAATCATTCGAACTATAAGCTCAAAATCATCGTAATCCTTCCCGTTTAGATAAATAAGTTGTGGTTTAAACTGTTCCATCCTACGCATACATTTTTTAAACATTGTCATTAGTTCGTTTACATTCATTCTGTCATCCATCCTCGATACAGTACAAATTGAAGACATAGACGACGACCGACGTTCAGAATTTACTGCACCGTTGAAAAAAGCGTCATTTTGGATTTCTTCTCTTGACTCAGTTTGTGTAGAGGCATTTTCTCTCCCACTAGCACTAGTAGATATATGTTTTGCTCAACCCGTGATTGTGATTGAACTTTTCTTCACGTTCTCCCGAATTCGTCTGGGTATTCTTCTAACCTTGTGCGTTTTGGAAGCGGCACTGTAAGGAGCAAAAATTCGTGTTAAAGTACAGTTCCAATGTATAAAAAAAACTTACCAAATAATGAACAAATGTCCAATGAAGCAACATCCAACATTCATCTAAAGCAAAATTATATTTGAATTTAATTTTGTGTTCTAATACTACGACTTAACACAATAAACAAGCATAAATATTTCGTTTAGAGCCCAATAGAACAATAGAAGTGGAGTGTTAGAGAATCAGTTTCTATGTACCGTAGAAAAACTAAAATATGCTTACTTGTTTGCAGGAAGGTTGAGACCTCAGTGACTGCCTTTGTCGAGGGCTGCTGTATTTATTTACTTGAATTTTTTGTCAAGGTAAATTTTACTTTGTTAAAGAACGTTTCTATTGCCAAATGATTCAGTTTTCACTGCTTAGGGCGATAATTAGCTTGAAAGGCTGCATCGGAGTGTCCATAAAAAACGCATGGTCTGCCTGCAGTGAATCAGATGAGATGCATTAGCTTCAGGTCAGAGAGACCGCGTGGGAGTTGCAGCATTTCAGATAATTGCTTCTACTTGCGAGCTTTGCACTGAGAGTGAGAGTCCAAGATTTTTCTGCGAGCCAGCTGAGGAACAAGTACACTATATGCTGTGTCCGGTGTTATATTAAGGCGGGTGAACGCTTTTTTCCTACGATTTAAAAAAAAATAAATAATACTTCAGGAGTGAAATAAGCTCTGAGGTTTTCACAGCATGTTTATAACATTCGAAAAGACAGTTATAGCCCACAAAGTTTTTAGAAAATTTTTCAAATTTAAATTTCTCAGCCAATATTGTACATAGAGACAAATGATTCTTTGTGCTCGATTTACAATGAAAATATTTCAACTAGGGAAAGTTTTTTGTTTTCGCTCTACAAACAAATTTGACATGTATTTGAATATTAACAACATAATTATTCTATTTACATTGACAATGAAAACATTTCTAATTTAATTTTGAAAAAACTTCTAGTATTTATACTTATACTTATTCTTATACTAATACTAATTTAATAATAAATACGTATACTAAATTTGAAAAACTTTTAATACTTATACTTATATAATTACTTTGGTCTCCACGATGCTAAAAAACCCTCCATAGGTGAAAAACTGTTGGAGAAATTGAGCCACATAGCCTAGAAGACTTGTTCTGAGAAAATGGCGTTCAAAGATATCATGCACCAGAGAGCACATGACACCCTGTTTCACACCATTGTTTTCCATCAAAACCTACAAACTAATACACCACTAATAAGTCTAAAACATTCTAGATAAGTCTTCCATGGTTGTAATAAGTCATTACCACTAATAAGTCACCAATACTTGCTGCAAACTGGAGAGCGGTCACCATCAGGGCAGTGAAGCCGCGCGGCTATTGCGTTGCCTTTGATTCTTCAAACGTTCAAATCCTTTCTCTCTTCAATGTTTGACAGAAGTTTACGTCTTTTCCCTGTACTTTCAACGATTTTTTTCACATTCAACATTTTCGCTTGCTTTCCGCTAACGCTTCAACAGATTTTCGGCAAAGCGGACTCTTAAATTTGATTTTCAAGGCATTTCACAGGACGCACGCGAGCACAACCTCTCACTAAGAAGGTCAGCAGACCACTGGACTGGAGCCAGCTGCTTGCTGTAACGGTGTGTAAAACAGAAGAAACAAAAAAAAGCAATAAACCGCAGAAGCAATAAACTATCAATGTAATAACAGGGATAGTAACTTTTACAATAAACATAATTACTCAGCGAATTTAATACGTCAGAACTAAAAATATACACGAAAGATGAACGTTTCGACCACAAGGGTCATCTTCAGCCTCTTTCATTTATAGGTAGACTTTGAAAACGGCAAAACATTGACGTAAATCATTACCTTCGTCGTTGCTATGGTGAGGATAGTGTGCGTTTTTTAGAAGATTCGAAAACTCCCTAAAGAAAGCTCGCTAAGATAAAATTGGATATAAAGTTTTTGGAAACCTGCAAGGTGTACGAGACCGTGCCAAAATTTCTCCCCTTCAAACTGTTTGAGAAGTCATTAATGTCTTCGCATTTCTACAAATCTTGGCAACTAAAAATGCTCGTTAATGAAATTTCTATGAAGAAGAAAGCCCTTGCCAAATTGTCTTCACATGTGAAAACCCTGGAACTATCACTGCGTTTGAGTTTTTCTTTTGTGACCCAGATGCTTATAAAGAACTTCGTCAATCGGTCTGTCAACTCCTTCGAAATCACTACGAAGCCGACTCATCAGAACAAGCTCAAACACCTGGGCATCGACAGCAACCTTCAGCCTTGTGATCCCTCCAAAGTGGTCTTTAATTTCAGTTGTGTGAATCTGTCAGCACGGCTTACCTATTTACTTGCATTCGGTTTGGATTTTTCTTTGCCAGTTTATGAATTAAATTTTTTCAGTTATTTCTTGCACTTCGAAAAATTATTTGACAGTCTTAAATCTTCACTGCCATCTGAATCGTCTGTGATCAAAGATCAATTGAAAATCTGAGCTCACAGGTATGATTACGGTTTCAAGTCGGATAAAATTTTTTCATGCAAATTCAGCAGAGACGATATATCACTCCTAAAAACTTAGCCTCAAATAAAGACAAAATTGTTACACGTTCTGATAAAGGCCGAGGTGTTGTTCTTATTGATCGAGATAAGTATATACATTGTATGAAAAACATTATTTCAGTTGAAAGTAAATTTAGAGTGATTTCTCAACCAAAACTGAAATTCACAACCAGTGTTGAAGATAAGATAAGTATTTTTTTCGTAAACTCAAAAATTCAGGCTCAGTTTTCGATGATGTGTACAAAACCTTATTTGTTTCTGGAAGCGCTCCTGGTGTTTTATATGGCTCGCCTGAAATCCGCAAACGCAATTTCGAGGAAAATTTTCCGTTCAGACCTATTTTTGCAGCCTACCGTACTCCTAGCCTCAATCTGGCCAAATTTTTAGTTCCTATTCTGACTCCCTTTACATTTAATGATTAAACAGTGAAAAATTCAAAATCCTTTGTAAGCTATATGGCTTCTATTGATAACGCTGATAATCTTTTTATGGCTTCCTTTGACGTCGAGAATTTGAGACTACATGAGACCATAGAGATTTGTTTAGATTATTTGTTTTCTCATACCAATTCTGTTATTGGCATAACCAAATCTTTGTTCAAAACTTTGCTGTAACTCTCTGTTCTAAATTCATTTTTTATTTTTGACAATATTTTTTATCAGCAGTTAGATGGGCTATGAATGGGCCTCCCGTTAGGACCCACCTTTGCTAATATGTTCATGGCTTTTCACGAAAAAAGTTGGTTGGAAATGTGCCCGCTTGAATAAAAGCCTGTATTTTATAAACGTTACATCGATGATACCCTTTCATTTAGAGATAGTTCTCACTGTAGCCTTTTTTTTGTCATACTTGAATTCTCAACATCCGAATATCAATCAAGTTTACCATGGAACATGACAAAGAAAACTGTCTCCCATTTTTGGATTCTACGATTACTCGTCAAAGTAACAAATTTCATAGCTCTGTCTATTGCAAGCAAACATTTACTGGGATGGGGATAAGTTTCTATAGTTTTTGTAGTTTTCGTTTCAAATTGAATAGTATTAAAACTCTGTTATGTAGAGCGTATGTTCAAGTTTTCATTCGTTTCGTAGTAAAGTTGAATTTGTGATAAACTTTTTCCGTAAAAATGGTTTCCCCGCTTGGCACAGACATTCCTCAATCAAGAAGTTTTTAAACTCAAAATATTGTGACCGCTAACCCATGACAACAGTGAGGAAAAAAGATTTCTACTTTGTTATACCCTATTTCGATTACCAATCCGAAAAACTTGGAAAACGATTTACTGACGCTTTTATCAAAGCATTTCATGCATATTAATTTTCGGATAATTTTAGTGAACTCGTACAAAATTAATTCTTTTTTCAATTACAAAGATAAGCTTCCCAAGGCTTTGCTCTCTTCAGCCATCTACAAGTATCGTTGCGCACTGTGTGCGTCTGAGTACGTAGGGTCCACAAAAAGGGCTTGGCGTATTCGTGTAGCAGAGCATGCCGGACGAAGCTTTCGAACAAATGGGCCTCTTGCTTCTCCCCCTCAATCCTCTGTGCGTGCCCATGCATTAAAATGCGACTTGCCTGTTCGTTTAGACGATTTCCAGATAATTGCAACCTCTTCTAGTCAAAAAACAGATCTTCGTATTTCAGAGTCTCTTTTTATCATGAAAAGCAAACCGGTTTTAAATGGTACTCAATCTTCCTTTCCCTCGCAAATTTCCTGTTAGCAACCACAAATGTTAACCACACATATGTATATATATGTTTTTCTAACTCTATGAAAATAACTGTGTTTTCTCAGATGCTGAAGATGACCCTTGTGGTCGAAACGTTCATCGTTCAAGTTTATTTTTAGTTCTGACATATTAAACTCGCTAAGTAATAGTGTCTATTTTAAAAGTGACTATCCTTGCCATTTCATTTATAGTTAGACTTTGCAAACGGCAAAACGTTCACGTAAATCATTATCTTCGTCCCTATTTCTGAACCAAAAGTATGTGGTTTCTTGAGATAGGAGGCTGCTCTTACTAAGACGGATGCAACAAGTTGTGCGTTCTCTTTAGAAAGACCAAGATCTCTACTCAAGTCATTTAATTGACCTTGAGTGAGTGGTCTTGGCGAAGTCATTGTACACGTGGGCTGATATGTCACTGAAGTGTCAGTGCCATCCACTTCTATATCTTCTGTCAGTGCTCGTCAAAGCCGTGTGGCTTTCGGACCTGACTCCGTGCGGGCAACGAGGGTTCGAGTCTCGGCGCTGGTGGCGATTTTCTCCGTTGGGTATAGGAGAAAAACTTCTAAGCACAATACCCCACTCTACCCAGGTGTCTGAAATGGGTACCGGTCTTGACCGGGGGAAAGCGTCATGGCGTCCTGGTGTTAGTTGTTTGGCATTTGAAAAACCAATGTACAAGGTGATATGTATCAGGCTTGAATTGGAAATAAAGCATCCGTAGATGCTGATGTTTGTTTCGATTTTGTTATGTAACTCGGTATTTTCAGGTGGAGAAGGAACTTAATGGCAGAAGGAACATCAGGATAGACTACAGTGTGCTTGTTCTTCTAATTGACACCTGAAAAAAAGTTTCGCATACTTAATTAACATACTTTTAATTTACTCGACCCTCGTTTCCACATTTTTATACCCAATTCTCATACCAGGAAAATTTACAATTTTTAAGTACAATCAATTTTTAAACACAATTTAACCACAATTTTTCTAACAGAATAATACACTATTTTTAAAGACAATTTCAATTTCAATAGGCTAACAAAAGATTTTTATAAACATTTCTAGATTTGTCAAGTACTATATTCTTAAGGAAATTATCCCACCTTTGAGATTGGTCATATAAAAATGACAGACTGTAATATGGGCCTTACCTTCTCTCCACACCATAGGTACACCAAATGACGGACAGTACGTTTTGCCCTCACTCCAGCGCCTTAAGGCTATGACACAGGCTTTGCAGCACATTTGTGGATCAAAGCTTTTGTCTTGATCACCTAGCTTTATTCCAAAATTTGCATTTTAAAGTAGCTTTACTAACGATGTTATAGTGCATTGCTGGTCACCAAAACTTACCTTTCCACACACATAACAAAATCTATGAGGACTATTTTTACACTTTCTATTCATTTCATTATAAGAAGTTTTGCTAATGTATTTGATAGCAAAAATTTCACAAAGAAAGAAAAAGCTTTAGAAATACACTTTAAACACTGTTCATAGATGAGAAAAGTCATGGATTAAAATTACATCACTCAGTTGGAGAGTGAGCAAGCAACACACAACCACTCGTGGTCAGCTAGAGACTCAGCTCCCTAACGCCATCTAGGGAGCTCGGTCTGTACCTTAAAAACTAGACCTGATTGAGCAATATGAATGCTTGATTTGGATTTAGGAGGCAAATTTCATTACGAACCACCTATCAAACCCTCAGGAACATTTTAACGCAGACCAGTGTAATGATTTTGTTCAGATCATTGATTTTTTTCGCTAGATAAGGTTATGGTTGACTCTAAATTATTTAGCTTATTGTCAACTTCAACAAATGAGGGTGCTAAGGTTACTGCACTTTCCATGGGTTTCAGGTTTCTGCCAAACAGGTTTAACAGGTCAGAAACAGGTTTCTGCCAATTAATTTAGTTAGTCATGCCTCTAAGTTTTTACTTTTTTCCTCAACATTATTGCTCAGTTTTTATTTTAAATTCTTCATCTTTTCTTCAATTTGATCATTAAGTGATGTCTGCAAGCCTATTTTTTTTCGTTCACAACATTAATTATTTTTATTTCTTTTTCTTCAACTTGATTACTTATTAATTTATTCTTTGAATCAATTTGATCATTAATTTTAGTTTATCATCCATTTGATTCTCTATAACTGACTCTCGATTCTTGAAATTTTCTTGAATCTCAAGAATTTTAACATCAATCAAATTGGTTATGTTTGAGTCCAAAACTTCAAGTTTAGCTTCAACAACTTTAATTTGATCAGTTAAAACTGACTCTTTAATTGACAGTTTTTAATTGATTCTATTTTCAACACCTGACTCTAGACTCTTCAAATTATCATCAATCTCAGGAATTTTTACATCTGCTATGTTGGTTATGCTTGAATCAACGTTTTCAAATTTAGCATCAATTTCACCGATTTTCTTTATCAGTGTTAAGTCTATACTTGATAGTCGTTCATCAGTTGAAGCGATTATTGGTCTTAGAGCACTGAACTTTTCAGATAATTGAAAAATGAATGACTAAGAATTTTACGATTGTGTCTATATCAGAAAATTTGAGTTGTAAATCTGTTTTCAGAGTCACATATTTCTCATCATGCTCGTTTATAAATTATTCTAATTCAGTTCTTTCATTTTTGAGAGCTTCAATTGTATCTTTTAATGACTCTAGTTTACAATCTTCAAGTAAGCTTTTCCGGCTCTACATTTTGTAAAAGTATGCCTGCCTTCGTGTATTCGTGCACCGAGCCACGTAAAAGCGCTCGTCGTGTATGAGTTATCGCATTTTGACCCAGCTCTTCCCGCCGGTAGCACCGGCCCTAAGCAAGCTTCGACGTCCAGTAAACCACTCGAAACGTTGCCGCCTTTCCTATCCTACCGACACAACGGAGCCCCAGCTAAAGGGCTCACATTGGTGGCCAGTAAACGA
>JACJUY010006410.1:22168-34298 GCA_014220935.1 Platorchestia sp. MABIK | reverse complement strand
CTCTAATTTTAAAGTTTGAAGAAAAGGGCAATTTTTATTTTATCGCTTCAGCCGCCTTTATACTTTTTGCTTTGCGTTGATGTACTTAAACTTTTAGCTTTGCTTTTATTGGTTTATTCCAGTGCTATTGTGTCGTGTTTTTCTGTGACGGACGGTGCTATCTGCGTTTTTTATTAGAGTTGTTTTTGAAACTGTTCAAACCTAAAAACTTTGTTACATTTTTTTTCTCGGCCTATAGTTTTCGTATGAGAGGGAGGTATATGCCTGCCTTCGTGTATTCGTGCACCGAGCCGCGTAAAAGCGCTCGTCGTGTATGAGTTATCGCATTTTGACCCAGCTCTTCTCGCCGGTAGCACCGGCCCTAAGCAAGCTTCGACGTCCAGTAAACCACTCGAAACGTTGCCGCCTTTCCTATCCTACCGACACAACGGAGCCCCAGCTAAAGGGCTCACGAAAGTCCTTCAGAATTACTTTCAGGATTTTCATAGTCATGATTTTCTTTACAGGAAGGTAAAAAGACCAACTTTGCTGCATAAATATATTTATACAAGACATGCTTTTACACAAACAAATTAATTTTGGCAGATTTTCTAAAAATTAGTTGAAGTTTTATAAAGGTCTAAGAGAATTGCATGAAAGCTTACGTTTTCTAAACGCTTTAACATTTCTAAACATAAATGTCCAGAAATTATATCACTCATTTTCTGTATTTTGTAAGTAAAGAAAACGATTTCAAAATAGTCTGTTAAAAAATTTTTAAACTCAATTGGGTAAATTGAATCGTTGCTGTCAAGGTAATATCATATGTTTTCTTTCTTGTACCAACCAACAAGTCCAATGCATTCATAGTCTTTTTTTAGTGTCTAAATTTAAGGATTCCGCGTTCAGTTTCTAGAGGGTATTCAGGTAAAGTATCTCTCATTTAAATACCTAGAACATTCGGAATTTACATTATATTTATTTAGTATGCCAAATCATGTTAAGATAATGGTTTGATAGGTATTACTTATTTGGTGGTTTCTAGTAGAGACCCTTGTCACAAGTTTTTTTCCTGGAGTTGGTCATATACATGAACCTTTTTTACTTTCGATCGCTTCATTATGACATTTAATTTCTTCCAAAAGTTTGTCGCTAGCTTTCTTTTTATTAACAGCGGATGCTATTGCTGAAGCTCCTCCAGCTAAAGATCCTGCCACTCCTAAAGATCCTAGCAAGGCAAGAATTGTAAATATGAAACCTCCTTTTTTGGCCTCTAATTGAGACAAAAGATGTTTTCATCTTTTTACAAACTAAACATCTAAACATCGTCCTTCAAGAAGTATTTCATAATTTTAAGTTTGTAGATATTGAGGATTTTTAGTATCAGTTTTATTTCTACATTTTACACAATACATCATCATTATTTATAAACTAAAAATCTCAATATACTTCCTTTTTTTGGTAATTCTAATTCATTTTATCCCCATCTGATTGTCGTCGAATTACTCTATCAGGCAGAATCAGTGCAAATGCATGTGTATCATCAGGAATATTAGTTTTAAATTTTACTTTAATTTTAATATTATTGTCGTTTCTTTGATACGTTCATTGTGTCTGCTGATATCAAACACATAGATAGGATATCAATACTAATATAGTGTCTGTATTTCACAGAACAATTTTCATGAGAGACATAATCTATTAATATCTTATAACCTGTAGCATAATTGTTCGAATCAAAATCAATCTGCAAATTGTGATCAGGGTATCGTTCATTATTTAGCTGAACATACGCATTCGTCAAGTTACAATGATCGAATATTCCATTGTTTACAACTTGTGAATTATCTTTCTTAGTTTGGAATGCTAAAATTATATTTTGAGGTCTTTCAGATCCTGAATTTGAAGTTAAGGTTCAATCTAAGAATTTCTGTTGAGAGTTTGTAATTGTTTCTTCTAATTGTCAATTCTAATAAGGAATAGGCAATGTTATTATATCCTTAATTTGACGATTTTACCATCAACTACTTTACCATACTGGTTTGCATCTTTCTCATCCGTTTTAAACATAGCAATAGAATCATCACCTCTTCTCAAAGTCAGAGCATATTTCACTCCATAAATTACCTTCCTATAATTTTCACAAAATCTGAACACATCTTCGAGTGGGATAGCAGAGCTAAATTTCCCATTAACTGAACCTAAGTAGTCATTTCGATCACAAAATCCTTCGTTTGATTTTTCATTTTTCTTAGTATCAACGCTCCATAAGAATATCATGCTATCTTTTGAGTTTCGCTGATAACTAATTTATCTTTTTAGATTGATGTAATTCCACGTCCACTATAGCCTTAAATTTCCTCATCTAGAATTCTGTATGAAATTCTATCAAACAAATGCATTAATCCAAAGGTAATTGTTATTTTTTCGTCCTAAAAATTATAATCACTTCTATCTTCTTTATTTAAAGCTCCATCGATATGAATAAAACTTTTACTTGAAAATACAAACTGATCTTGATTCTGGATAATAATCTTGAAATCGTTATGTTCACGATTCAGATCAGTACCTATTTGTGGTTCATAGTTATGCGTTTCAAGTTTTTCAATTGATTCATCAACTTTAATGTTTTCATTCCATGTCAAAGAATCAATTTTTTAAAGACAATTACTTCTTTTTCTATCGCTAATCACAATGCTTTGTGATTCCAATTTTTAAACAATAAATCATTAATCATCCTAACGTCTGTAGCATTTAATAGAACCCGCTTTAAAAGTTCATGTATACGTTTATGCAGTTCATTAAAAACTCCTGTATTTCTAACGTCAAACGAACTGAACAATAACTGGTGTTTTTTTACAAAATCCTTGATGTTAGAAGGTGATACAATAATAACTGATCCTGAAACCCTTGAATCATCCTTTCCACAAGGAGGAGGATAAGGGATAGGAGTAGGAGTTGGTCTAAAATTAGACCTTTGTGAAGGATTGAAATTTTAACTATGTCTAGGACTTTGGTCTCGACTCGAACTTGAGGATTCAGAACTTTTTATCATTCTAGGGTTTGTTGTAGAACTTGATGCATGATGTGTTCTAACACTTGATCTATACCTTAATCCAGGATCACTACTTAATTCACAACTCGATGGACTTGCTGCTCTAATTGTTTGAACTGCAGATCGAACTTCTGCTTGTTGAACTTTTTTTATAAAAGGTTGTGATAAATTTAGAAGATTTCTCTCCCCTATTTGCTTTTATGGTACCATCTTCCCTCAAATGGGCATCAGTTGAATACAATGTTTCATAATAATTCATTATTTCCTCGTCCTAAAAATGAGCAGCAATTTGCTTTGTTAATAGTTCCCATAATCCAGTTGTGCCTTCGAATACCTAAACTCCAATTTTTAAATAATTTCTCAGAATATCTACCTTTTAATTTCCAAATATAACTCTACTGCCATCCCATCGAATGCCGTAAGCTTTGTCATACTCATTTCCAGGTTTCCATGCATAACGTAAGAAATTCAATGCTATAGGTCCAACTACAGTGCTGGATTCAGAAGATGGTAAAGCTAGTTTAACATGCTTTCCTTCGATAGATTCAAGTTTTTCGTGAGGTTTATCTTTTATTGCCAATCTAGTTTGTTTAGTTTCGTCAAAAATTTTGATAAGGATTCTATCAATGGTTTATAAACCTTTTTTAAAATCATGGTATAAATCTGGTTCGATTATTTTATCATTTGTGAATTGCTTTTTCAAACTCTTTGTTAGGTTTAGTGGATCTGATTTAGTTTCTTCACTTTTCTTAAGAATTTTCTCAATTGCATATATATCACTACTACTCGTATATTTTGGAAGTTGGTGTTCATAGAAACATCCTATTATTTCTTCAACAACCGTATCTTTTAATTTAAAAGTTAATTATTGTTAAGTAGACAGTATTTGGGATACAATGAAAAGCTCATTAGTAATATTTGGCAAATAACCCTTATGAAAGTCTTTACGTTTTTTACTTATTCACACAATATCCCCAATTTCGTGTTTCGGTAATGTGAAAGTTCGTTCAGTTGGAGGAATATATCATAAACCTTTTTACTGTTCTTCTTCAATGTTACTTGGTTAGGTGCCATTTTTATTGTTCTAAGATGGCCATTATTGTGATTTTACATTGATTCTTGTAAAATATTCATCCATCTTTCAGTTTTCATTTGTGTAAAATATTTCCACATTTTAGTTCTTAACGTCCTGTTGAAGCGTTCCACAACTTGCACTTTGGTTTCATTTTCTGAACTAAGCCACTGAATGTTATGTTTCTTACATAGCTCTTGAGTGAATTTATTTGTGAATTCTAAGCCTCTATCAGTTTGAAATTTAGAAGGAATTCGTTTTTAAAACAGTTTTTTAAAAGAAGTTTTGTTCCTCTATCTTCTTACTTCTTGGAATCGCGCAAGCATAATTCTGCGTGCGCGATTCCAAGAAGTAAATCTGAAAATCTGTTGAAAATCTGAATTACTGTTAAATTGTATTTTTTTTTATCTTAATAGTTTTGCATATCAACCAATCCAGCTTGCCATTGACCATCAATAATATTCTTGATGCCTTCACCATCCTCATTTTAAAATTATTTTTTATTCGGCCGGCGTCACCGCGCCAGCCTCACTGCATTGCGGCTTTTGGAACTGTCCGATGCTGTGTGAGCTGATCCACAGGCACCGGAGCGATAACTCGGTGAGTGTTAGAATTTAAAACAGTTGCTTAACATCAAACCGAGTGTAACAAACAAATCCGGAAAAAGTAAACGTAAAACTGAGAGATAGTGAATCACTAGCGCTTAGATGCCCAATGGACAGTCTTCTTTCTCATGGATGGCTAGATAAGTGAGATGAATCACTAGTAAAATGAATAAAAACTTGAACTCATTTGAACCATATTTGCATGAAAGCGTTTTGTATCTGTTTTGGATCTGATTTGGGTGCACAGCCATTCACCAAAACTCAGAGTTTAATGAAATATAGTTTGTGTACCCACACTAGGAAGCAGTGAAGGAAAGTCTCTTGTAATTGCTGTTTTACGAAACAGGATGTACCTACCATATAAAACTACATATTTTGTTTGCTACTCACTTGTACAGTAACGTTCATCGCTGAAGTCGCCGCAGTCCATGTTTCCGTCGCACACCTTGTAGTTGTCAATACAAATTCCGGAGTCTTCACATTGGAACTGATACGACATGCATGTTCCTGAAGTGAAATGAACAACAGTTACGCAGTGGGAAAACATTGTAGGTCTAATTTGCTGTGTTCTTAAGCGGTAATTTATTTCAAAGCTTTAACATTCATTTCTTACGAACAATCGTCTCTTATTCTCTCCTTACTCATCTTGCTACAAAGGGTAAATGAAAAGGCATCTTTAAATGAAAAGGGAAATTATATGAGTTATCAATTGAATGACAGAATACGCATCCCACATACTTAGAAGTTTGAATGAGGAGCCTAGATAGGTACCCGAGGGAAACTCATCTTATCGGGCGATTTCGTCGTTGGTATGCGGATTGCCGATGACTGCACCGCCATCTTGAAAGGAGCTGGGCATTCAGTTGGTACTGAATGTTAATAAGCACTGCCATGGCTGTAGAAACAACTGACTTGTAGAACTCAATTCGGTGGTTATAGTAATTTGGTTTACTTTGCAATTAAGCGCTGTGATTTACTTTGCAGTGAAGCGCTAACAGCCGCGAGGCTGTAGTGCACGAAAATGCCCTCTCTTGTTCGTCCTTTCACACTGAACGCTTCCCCTCAACTGCCTCTATCGAAAGGAACGCGTCGGTCAGCGCTCCTCCCTGAGATGCTTATTAGTATTTTTGAAATTGATGTTCGAGGATATAAACAGGAGCTACTTCCAAAACAATTCAAATACATGGATAATTAATTCCATAAATATAGTTATACTAAAAACCCCATTTAGAAATTGCAACACAAAGAAACTTTAACATGTAATCGTACGTCGAAGTTCCTGGCAATTTTCTGTTGGCGTTACCTCCTCGTCGTAACGATGTTCAATGCCCGTCCTGTCGAGGCGATCTTTCTAGAAGGTACGTGATGATATTCTCGCAGACTCAGACTTACAATGATCTTTTAGAACGTTTAATGGATTGCAATGCTGGCCAGTCATCTCCTCCAGTTCTTAGCGTTGTTTCCTTATTTTCTTTGTTAAGAGACAATAGACAGTTATACTGATAACAGAACTAGCGTGAGCAATTGCACAATCCAGCGCTGTCTGAACAAGGAAGGCCTACACGGACGCCGACCTCGAAGGAATACACGCCACTAACCATGTCATATTGCTGCTCGCTTGAACTTTGCAAAGTCACACTTGGATAAGGACAGAGGCTTTTGGGAGAGAGAATTATAGAGTGACTGATCCAAAATTGAGCTTTTTGGGCGTAATGACGTGAAGAAGGATTGGCGAAAGAACGGTGAAGCTTTCCTGCCGAAGAACACTGTGCCAACATTTAAACACGGAGGTGGATCACTAATGTTTTGGGGTTGTTTTGCTGCATCTGGTACTGGAAAATTGGTTGCAATTGAAAGAAAGATGAACTCTGATGCCTATATTTTTATTTTGGACGAAAACCTGAAGGTATCGGCTAATAGTTTGGGACTTGGAAGGCGGTGGGTATTTCAACAAGAAAATGACCCAAAACACACGGTCAAGTCTACAACTAGCTGGCTCCAGAGAAATAAGAAAAATGTGCAGCCATGGCCTTCGATGGGTCCTGACCTCAATCCCATTGAAAATTTGTGGCAGGAATTAAAAGTCAACATCAACACGAGACCTCCAAAGAATCTTCAGGAATTGAAGCGCATAGCCTTTGAAGAATGGAACAATATTTCATCTGAAACAACGGAAAAGCTTGTCAAAAACTTTAATAAAAGACTTTCAAATGCTATGAAGATGGAAGGTCACACTATTGATCATTAAAAATGTACTCAAATGGTAGATTCACCTCAATAAAAATGTAATACTACTCACTGTATGAATAATTTTATCTTATCGTGTTTCTGAAGTTCAGCTTGTTAAATCTTTCAGAAATAAAATTTTGTTCTAGAAACTTCGTATTATTGTCACTAATATGTGCTTCACAACCTGTGAAAATCTTATGCTTGTGGCAACATTAATTTTTGAGTAATTCTAGACAGCTTTGAAAGATGAGGGGTGTAAGAATAATTTCGTCGCTAACTGTATGATACGCGAGCTCAGTTTATCCTAGGGAAGCATTATTTCCCTCCGTAGTAAAGAGGCACCAGTCGACCTATCTTGGCGATGGCTGAACAAGTAGGCTTTGCTTTCGTTGAAATAGAATAAATTTTTTTTTGTTTTCGTATGTACAATCATTCTTTGCGATTCATTGTTATTTTGTACTACTTTCTTCTTCAATATCTATCTTGCTTCATGAACTTCATTTTCAATTTTTTGTTTTTATTTACCTTATACATAGATTCTACGGTTCACTTAACTCCATACTGAATGGTGATTTCACCCTTCCTCTCTTTGGAACGCCTTTGTGTAGGTTAGGGAAACTTAAACTATTTTCTAACTTAAGAGAAAAGGAGAACAAATGACAAAATCAAAAATGCAACCTGTGTTTGATTGGCGCCACCTGTAGAGTTGAGAAAGGTTGTGTGGCGTTACTATAGTTGTACCAGCACATATTGTAATGATTTATTGAGACGAATGGTGATCTTTGAATAACGTATTTTTATTTATTGTGCACCCAAAAAGGTAATTTCGATCATGACTTGCAATAACTGGTGGGAATGAATACTGGTAAGAATACTATGAACGGAAATTCCTGTTTTAAATTGTATCGAGTGATGTCATTGAAATGGGATCCAACGAAGCAAAATTTAATGTGTACGAACTGTTAGTTACCTAGAGAATGACTCCTAAATTTCCCTGAAAGCTTTTCTACGCCTAGATTTTCTCATCTTTCTCTGTGAAAATAATTATTTTTCGTGTTTAAATGACCTGATAATAAATCTTCAACAATAAATGTATCTTAATCCACGATGGGTTCAACATAGCATTAACACGTTACCGAAGAATCTGAAAACATATTCTTTGAATAATTTGAATATAATATTAATTATATAGAAAATATTATTTGCCCAAAGAGGGCTGGTGGCAGCTCCAATTTTACTCCATCATGATTAATAACGAGTAGAAAATATATGAATGTGGCGAATGTATATATGTCTCGACGATTAAAACGACATGAAAAGATCATTCACCAGCGAATAGTCTAACACGCGATTTATTACGATGGAGGCGGAGGTGAACGTCCATTACAATGATGCGACATCGAAGGGATAGAGCACAAACCCATAACAATGGTGGCAGCGGTGGGATATGAGTTTTGCTTTAATGTAAAAGTTATTGTCGAATCTCAAACCGAATCCACACCTCCGATAAAAAAAAATTAAATTATAAATTTAATGTTCGAACGATCATAACTAATTTCTCTAACTTACTCATCTCGTCCCCCTCTTCCAAACGAATTCTCATTTACAGGATGTTAGCAATCAAATCGATAAATTAATGTTACATTAATGTTCTGTATACCATTTTCATGCTAACGATGAATTTTAAAACTATAGTTTAACAATATAGCTATTTTTAGGCGTATTTTGGGCCCAAACATTCTCGCGTGAAAGCTCGGCTACGGTGGCCACACGTCTGGTGCCGGTATGCGATCCTAAACAAAGCCTCCTTGTGCTTTCGTGCGGGCCACCGCAAGGCACGCTTGTAACAGTCACATGCACGACGTCATGGAAACTCTATATCACTCACGATAGAAACTAAATTTCGTGGACCACGAATTTTTAAAATTTCGACATTTAATACTTAACGTCTTCAAAGAAAAATAATTTGACAACATGTGAGAATATAAAATTTCAGTATTTCATTATTACCACATGTCTATTTTTTCGATGTAATTAGTAAACTTCAACGATCTTGTACGACATTTGTTAAACAAATTACTGCGGATGTCAGAAAATTTCTATTACAAATTATGATTGTATTCAAAATTTAAATAGGAATGATCAACATCAATCTTTATATGATTTTTTTTCCAAATCTAACTTACGAATTTATAATAATTTTATTTGATGTTTTAACACAATAAATTTCAACTCCAATTCCCGACAGCTCTACTCCAACGAGAATCAACATAATTTAGAGACATTTGTCTACTTACTAGAATTATTATTAAATTGAGGCCCTCAAAATTTAATTTGGGTTCCTCGAACCAATTTCATATCTTGGCGTATAATTTCATCGTAATATTAGTGAAGCGCAAAGGTTATAATCCATGAAAATCTCCTAATGGATTTATCATTGCTCTACTAATTAGGGACCTGCGAGATACATCATGTGAATGTGTTCATCATTGATATCAATTAATGATTCATAAATTGCTTGGAGACACGAAAACCCATTTGAATAGAAAATTGAATTTTTAACTCATAATTTCAAAACTTTACTAGGGTTATGATTATTTCAAACGAATGTATGCAAATTTGAAGATCTTATGTTAATTCGTTCATGCATACGTATTCTACAAATGCTGAATGTAATCTTTAGACTTCATTTCGTCGAGTTAGATCGAATTCAAATACAATGTAAAATTTATGATTTATAATTTTTATGTGGGGAAAATTTGTAATAGTATGTTTATTTCATGTCCGTGTATTTCGATAATTTCATATATATGTTTGCACTCGCTAGGATGTTTTAGTATTAGAACTTTGCGATTTGTACTTAATCATTTGGACCTTATGTTCATTTCATAATTTACTAATGGATAACGTAAAATTCAAAACGCGTAGGATGTTTAAGTACTTTTGTAAATACTTAGAAGTTTTGAAGGAGAGAGCTATGACTAGATATGGTTTGAGAAAATATTCGGGAAAAATTGAAGAATGAAGTAAGATCAAGTTTTTAATTGGATTGACCTTTCAGGCGTGGTGGACGACTTCTATTGAATCCGACCGCGGGCACGCGATGCCTTCCCCACACCAAGATCACCACAATGGGCGACTTCACCAAGCACACATCACCATCGGTGTGCTTGAGCGTCTCACCACCACGGTTGCCTCGCACTCACACCCACACGCCCGCAACCTCTGCTCTCTACCCTCTCCCCTCTCCCCCGGTTCCTGACGCTCAACCCTCGGCGACAGGGTTCCGAGCTAGTGCGCGATCATAGAAAACGACAAGGGAAAGAAAATTTTCTATCAGCTGGGTAAGTCGACAACCGCAGCAAATTTTCTACGGAGGCCCAATGAACAGAAAACGAGTGGCCTTTTAAAATTTAAAGGACAACAGGTGAACATGGAGGTTTCGGCTACTACTTCGGATTTCGACGGTTCTTGCGACGACGAGCGGAGACAGCTTCGGATGGTTTCGACGACGATGAAAAGAATACTATGGAGGCCCTGATGGAAAATCAACGTATTCAAATCGCACAAAGATCTCAGCATAAATAGCAGCGTTATCTCCAACACTCTCCATAAAAGAAGACGAACTCCACGGGATAGTAGTCCACTTCAAATGCTGCCGCCGGAGTTTTTAAACTCGAAGAAAAAATAAACTTCTGCATGTGGAGGAGAAGATTAAAGCAGCCCTAGACTTCATGCGTCTTGGGTGATTTATGGAAGTCTACACATCCGGGAGTCTTAACTCTCAGGATTACCGCGGTAATCCATTACGACGGAGGGGGAAGCCGGTATCATACTCAGGACAGCGTTTTGCCGAAAAACTACTGGTATGGCACCTATACGTGACGACCCTAAATCAGAAGTTCGACAGAAGAACAAACTCCGAGCGTTCGCTACCTTGCTCCTTCCACTACCCGCGCATTTTTTAAAGCGTCGGTTGCACGAGCTGGACACATTGAAGATAAATCAGGTCAAGGTGGAACTTGACTCAGTTTCATCGGGCCGAGGAGAGTCGTTTTACTTTCCATTATAACTGTCTATGGTCTCCGACCAAAGAAAATAAGGAAACTACGCTAAGAACTGGAGGAGATGACTGGCCAGCATTGCAATCCATTAAACGTTCTAAAAGATCATTGTAAGTCTGAGTCTGCGAAAATATCATCACACACCTTCTAGAAAGATCGCCTTGACAGGACGGGCATTGAACATCGTTACGACGAGGAGGTAACGCCAACAGAAAATTGCCAGGAACTTCGACGTACGATTACATGTTAAAGTTTCTTTGTGTTACAATTTCTAAATCGGGTTTTTAGTTAACTATATTTATAGAATTAATTATCCATGTATTTGAATTGTTTAGGAAGTAGCTCCTGTTTATATCCTCGAACATCAATATCAAAAATACTAAAAAGCATCTCAGGGAGGAGCGCTGACCGATGCGTTCCTTTCGATAGAGGCAGTTGAGGGGAAGCGTTCAGTGTGAAAGGACGAACAAGAGAGGGCATTTTCGTGCACTACAGCCTCGCGGCTGTTTGCGCTTAACTGCAAAATAAATAGTAAATCACAGCGCTTAACTGCAAAGTAAACCAAATTACTATAACTACCGAATTGAGTTCTACAAGTCAGTTGTTTCTACAGCCGTGGCAGTGCTTATCAACATTCAGTACCAACTGAATGCCCAGCTCCTTTCAAGATGGCGGTGCAGTCATCGGTAATCCGCATGCTAACGACGGAATCGCCCGATAAGATGAGTTTCTCTCGTATACCTATCTAGGCTCCTCATTCAAACTTCTAAGTATGTAGGATGCGTATTCTGTCATTTAATTGATAACTCATATCATTTCGTTTTTCATTTAAAGATGCCTTTTTATTTACCCTTTGTAGGGAGATGAGTAAGAAGAGAATAAGAGACGATTGTTCGTGAGAAATGAATGTTAAAGCTTCGAAACAAATTACCGCTTAACACGTTACCGAAGAATCTGAAAACATATTATTTGAATTATTTGAATTTAATATTAATTATATAGAAAATATTATTTGGCCAAAGAGGGCTGGTGGCAGCTCCAATTATACTCCATCATGATTAATAACGAGTAGAAAATAAATGAATGTGGCGAATATATATATGTCACGACGATTAAAACGACACGA
>JACJUY010006410.1:1755-22132 GCA_014220935.1 Platorchestia sp. MABIK | reverse complement strand
TTTTAATTGGATTGACCTTTCAGGCGTGGTGGACGACTTCTATTGAATCCGACCGCGGGCACGCGATGCCTTCCCCACACCAAGATCACCACAATGGGCGACTTCACCAAGCACATCGAAGGGATAGAGCACAACCCATAACAGTTCCCTGAGCGTTTAATCTCTCGGCAATGTCGTCTAGCTCCACTCGTGAATTAGCGTTGACCTCAAGACGCAATTTTCGAAAAGTTCTTAACGAGAGTTTTTGTTTGCGACCACGCCCAGGCAACGTTTCTACAGTACCAAACTTGGTAAATTTTTTATAACAGATTGTACTGTGGATCTTTGGATGCTCAAACGCTTAGATACATCGCCATAACTATTTCCAGCTTTGTGGCAGTCAATAATCTTCTGCCTGAGGTCCACACCGAGTTATTTAGTTTTTTCCCATCGTGGCGCTAGTGTACGAATGACAAAGCTCTACTCCTCTGGCTCCCCGTTAGCTCGGACACAATTTTCTAGAATGATCTTGCATCTAGCAAGTTCAAGAATATTTTAGTCCCAAATTTTATTCAACAAAACAAATATAACGGTAGATACTTCTAAGTGAAATGTAATGTTGTCACTTGTATGAATAATTTTGTCTTTTCGTGTTTCTGAAGTTCAGCTTGTTAAATTTTTAGAAAATAATGTTTTGTTCTATAAACTTCGAATTATTGTCACTGATTTGTGCTTCACACCCTGTGAAAATCTTATGCCTATAACAACAACAGTTTTTGAGTAATTCTAGAAAGTTTTGAAAGACGAAGGGTCTACGAATAATTTCATCGCTAACTGTAGATACTCGCGAATCGGACTTCTGTGACGATCTTCAAAATTTTCGTTGGCTTGTTAGCGGATCGCTTTTCGCTTTTTTTAGGCCGGACTTACTTTGCGAAAATCTCGTTTCTTAGCTAAAGCATTAGCTTCTTTACGCAGCAACCTGGAATTCCGATATTATTGGAAACTATTCGCAGCAACGGAAAAACTGCTGACGAAACTAAACTTGCCCTTGCAGAACCAGCGAAGTTTTCTGGTTATTCCGCCATCTTCCTAAAAATAGAATAAAGGTCAGCAAATCTGTCTTTCTCTCCTATCCCTGAACATCAGGAAGATTCCACGGAATAAATCAGCCTCAGAAAATACGGCTTTATCAGTGATCTAAACTTTAATTGAAAACGGAATTAAACCTCAACCAGACGCCATTTCCTGGTCTTAGAGAAAAATACTTAATCGCCCTCAAGAGACCAGAGATGTAGTAAAAACATTTCTAAATTACGCTCTACAGAAGTTCGCTGTAGAGTCAACAACGTGGAACTCCAACTCTAATGAAAGTGCAGCTAAGCCGGTGACAAAAGCCGCATTCTTCCAGAGAAAAGGGGCTCTCTCAAAAACATTAAATTATCCTTTCAAGAAGCACCGAACAAAGGGTGAATTACACACCGACAAACTTGCACCTCAATTTGAGGACCTGAACAAGAATAAGGTTTCCCGTCGTCGGAGAAAAATAACATCCGGCCTCATCAATCCTCAGGGAAACTATCGACCCTCTCAAAACCTGGGTGCAAGAACCCAAGGTCTCTAGCTTCAGCTACTAACTACCCTCAGGTATCAGGGTAGTTTAGAAACATTATTAACCTCCAAAATCTTACTTACCAAAAAGGTTGCGCCCGAACAGGGACCTTCCATATTATCTATCACTACCTAATCTTTAGCTCGGGACCTCACATATTTTCGCTGGGATTGCTAATTCCCATACATACAATAGTTGCTTGCGCCTGAGTAGTGCGTTCTTCCTTTTAAAATGAATTAATGCATTCAGCAATTTGTAAAAGCTACATTGAAACTCAGGGGTTCTCGCAAAACACACACACATCGCCGCTATCATTTCCTTTATCGAGTTCGATGAAAGCCCCAAATTGTCTTTTTCTACGATTGAAATACATTCTACACACTAGACTAAAAACACATTAACTAGATCACACAGATCACACACTCAGAGCTCTTCAGCTTCGTCTCTTGTACACTCACAAAGAGTTTTTTGGATTTATCATTTGATCACTTGACACTTCTAGGCTCATAACTGATGCAAATTCTAATGCAAAGTTCCCAGATATGCTCGTATGTTCAGTAGGCCTAGTGGTTATACAGAACAGCTTCAAGTGGAATTGTAGCTAAAATTTGGAAACATGTTATGTAACAAAAAGTGCCGTTCACACCTTTAGTTAACCAAGGAAAGGTGTCTCATCACACATTTCGTCACTAGTCTCAGTTTCAAAAGACGCTAAATTGTATCAAACCACAGGCACCATAAAAATTAATTAATCAATACAGCGAACATCACACCATCGTGGAAGGCATTACCAGGCCATCCTGGTTATTTATATCTTAGGACACAATTAAAACTTTTCAAATTTACGACGGAAAACATGGACTATGATTTAGAGTTTATTGCCTCCGTTCACTGCATTTATTATACATGACTAGGAAGCAAGCACACATAGATACCAACTTCCTGTGCAGTTGCGTTCGTCGCTGCGGTCTTCACAGTTGTCGTATCCGTCGCAGACGTTTGGGACGTAAATGCAAATTCCACTCGTCTCACACTGGAACTGATATGAGAGGCACGATCCTGGAGTAAAAAATTCATTTTGGAAACCGGAAAACTTTTCCCGTCAATAATTTTTTAGGAAATTTTCGCCAAACAGAATGAAATAAATTTCGAACTTGAGAGTGACTGTCCTAATGTCACTGGCTACCAGAGATAAGAGCGTATTTTGAAAGAATGCTTTCTTTAACTTCAGAGATTTTCATCATTTTAGAAAGATTTAAGCCCGTTCATATGGTAAGAAAATAAAAAATAACATCAAAAGCTTCAGACGTAAGCTGAAGGACAGTGAGTACATATTAAATGGCCTGTTCACAAATTTATTAGGATCAGGTTGTGATCCGGACGTAATAAATATCATGCCAAAATTACACAAAAAGATTTTTCCAGCAAATTTTTAGAAAAGAGAAATTTTTTCTGCCATTAGCACCCAGAGTTTCAGCCTGGCCAAATGCTTAAATGTTGTTCTGAAATTGTTCACAGTGAAGTTGTGTTCGGCAGATAACTTGACGAGCTTCAACTCTATTTTTAATCCCACTTGAAAATATAATAAACTTTTCATATGTTCTTTCCGTGTTGAGGGAGTCGTCATAAGTGTTAACTTATACAAAACCGTGGACATTTGCTCCAACAGTCTTTTTGAGGAGCCTGAATTAAATGTCTTTGCGTTCAGTGGAACAACGTATATTAGACAAATTTCAGGAAATATCTTCGCTTAAATTTGTTTTCAATAACGAATTTGCAAACAGGTTCAGGACATGGGTATTGGATTGTTCCCTTTCCATCCACTCACAAATCTTTACCTTTGTTTTTCCTGTTTATACAGGGTGTAGTGTAATTCGATGCACATGTTTTAACCAAATACAGAAACATGATAAATAAAACGATTTCCATGTTAACAAATCCTCAGACCTCTTTCGTTTTCGAGAAATGTTTATCCAAAAGGTTTCCCGTAAGAATTGGCTTTCAATGCAGCCATTAAGTGAATTCTAACTTCTTGGGCAAGCTGCTTGCGCGCGGTTTAGCATACCAAAAGAAGACCTAAAATTATTTCTGGTCGTCATTTCTCGAAAAAGGAAGAGTTTTCAGGTTTTTTGTCACTCACGAAAATCGTTTTATATAGCTTTTTTCTATACATGGTTAAAATATGTGCATAAAATAACTCAAAACCCTGAAAATAAGAAACTTTCCAAGCAAGTTCAGGCTATTTGTTCAGGTATTTGATTGTCCCTCTCCTATAATTTTTCAAATCTTTTTAAATGTATCAGTGATGAGAAATGATTGAGTTCTCAGTGAACTTCCGATCATCGTGTTATAGACCGGATGCAGACAACACGTGTTAGCTTTCATTCGATGTGTATTTTTTTCTCTATCTTTGAAAAACCTTAATGATAAACATGAAAAAACAAATTTAACATATATTCTTGAGAATACATTTTCAAACTCACTCAAATTGAACTTTTAGTCTAAATTATTTAATGTGCGTAGTTTTAACTTTTCCCAAGTATTTTAGAGGAGGAATTTAATATACTAGTCATTTTCATAGAAAGGGATTTTCAGTCTTCTTCATTGACTTTTCCGTGAGTTTTTAAGAGCAAAGATTTGGCTTTCCTTTCACTCAAACTGAAATTTTAGTTGTTGAGACGTCACGCGTGTTGGGGTTCTCATATTTTGGCCCAATTTCAGGGGATACGGGATGATCACAATTTCATTACGCTTTAAATATTTTTCTGAGTGTAGTTTAGATTAATTGCAGTTAACAAGCCCAGCACTACTATTCCGGTTCGAGTAGAAACGTCCTGACTCATCGTAGGTCTTCCTGGGATATGAATTTAGTTCTTCACAATAGGCATCAGAGGACGTGTGTCTGTCATCCTGTACTAGGGCTCCTGAGCATCGTGATCAGAGTTAGCGTACCGTAATTTGTGAAACTGATCCTCTTCATTCAGCAGTCAGAGTCCTCGCTGATACGCGCTCTCGCATCGTTACCATAACTCGATACAAAATTTCAAGTTTGTCGAGTTTTCTTTAGACCTGCAAAGGACCCGCCATTCCACGAAGGTGTCGAAAGTACGAATCTCGGCCCTGGGTGGCGATTTTCTCCGTTGAGTATAGGGAAAAAATTCAAAGCACAATACTCCTCCACTCGATCTACCCAGGTGTCTGAAATGGGTACCGGCCTTGACCAGGGGAAACCGTCATGGCGTCCTGGTGTTAGTTATAAGGCATTTGAAAAACCAATGTATAAGGTGATATGTATCAGGCTTGAATTGGAAATAAAGCATCCTTAGATGCCTATGTTTGTTTGTTTGTTTGTTGAGTTGCCGTAGCCTAGTTAAACCCGTTTTTATTTACATTTTTATGTATTCTCATTAGGTTAATATCACATCTCGTTTTCATTTTCAGTTTCCCAAGTTTATTTTCTATCGACATTTTCCGAGTTAGATTTTCAGATAAGATTTTGCTTTTCATTTTCTTTGCTGATGATGTGCGAATGCACTAAACGTCTAATTTTAAACAATTATCTTCAGAGCTCTTCAAAACTAATTATTACTTCACACAGTGGTCTAAGCTCTTTCCTTTTTATTGAAGATATATCCATTCTCGTACGGAACTTTCTGATCATATATAACTCTTGATTCTATCTCACATATTCAATCTGCGCGTATGCTTTCTCCAGCATGCATTATGTTTAGCTAGAAAGAGGCCGCTTCTCGAGTAGTGAGGTCCCTCAGCCCACACCAGATTAGGAAGGAGGTATTGAAGCCAACTGCCCACTCCAGTATTGATTTACGATTACAATCTTATTTGAGCTACTGAGTAACACCTTCCATGTTATACTGTCTGTGCTTCCTTGTAATAAATTGAGAAAACCTGCTACAACTTTCCCTTCTTAACCTTTAGTCAGGACCTCACATATTTCGGCTGAGATCGCTAATTCCCACAGATACAATGGTTGTTTTCACATGAGCAGTTCTTCCTTCCCTTTAAAACAAAATAATGTTCAGGAATTAACAAAAGCTGTACTGAAACGCAAGGGTTCTCGCAAAACACACACACATCCCCGTTATCATTTACTTCATTGAGGGCGATGAAATCCACAAATTGTTTTTTCGACGATTGAAATGCATTTCACACTCTCGGCTAAACACAAAAACTAGATCACACACTCAGAACTCTTCAGCTTCGTCTCCTGTACACTCTCAGCGACTTTCATGGATATCTCATTCAATCACTTCTAGGCTTATAATTGTTGTAAATTCTGATACATAATTCCCAGGTATGCTCGCACGTGCAGCAGGTCTCGTGGTTACACAGAATTTAAAAGTTTCAAGTGAAATAGTCGCTAAAATTTTGAAATATGCGTAGTAACATAGAGTGACGCAAAATTATATCAAACCACAGGCACAATAAACAATAATTAATCTATGCAACGAACATCACACCAGTGTGGAAGGCATTACCATCCTGGTTATTAATTTTTTAGTACACAATTGCCACTTTTCAAATTTATGATGGGAAACATTGACTATGATTTGGAATTTATTCCCTCCGTTCACTGCATTAATTCAATGTGACGAGGAAGCAAGCACACATAGATACCAACTTGTTGTGCAGTTGCGTTCGTCGCTGCTGTCGTCGCAGTTGTCGTATCCATTGCATACGTTTGACTCGTGAATGCAAGCTCCGCTCGTCTCACACTGGAACTGATATGAGAGGCACGATCCTGGAGTAAAAAAGTTCATTTTGGAAGCTAGAAAACTTTTCCCGAAATAATTTACTTTCTCTGTATGACATCATAACTATGATGAAAAAGAGCAATTATGCTCTTGTTATTTTCCAACGAAAAGGAACGAACTTGATGCATGGCGTTAACATCCATTCCTTCTGAAATGCATTCAGAACTAGCGTTTCAAACACGAATTTCACTCAGTTATACATCAGAAAATAAATCAGTAAACAAATAAAATTGTGAGAAATGTATTTGGGTCTATGAGCATCAACCATCTAAGCCTTTGCAGTCATAACACTTATCAAAACTTTGCTAAAAACGAATTGAGAGTAAGAGCGAGTCTAGATGGGAAGTTCATTTCTCGCTATGCTTAACTAGAAGTCAATAAATTTACTAGAATTTTTCGCCAAAAAGCATGAAATAAATTACGATCTTGAGAGTGTCGGTCCAAATTACATTGGCCACCAGTGATAAGAGCTCGTACTTTGAAGGTATGCTTTCTTTGACTTCAGAGATTTTTATTCATTTTAGAAAGATTAGAGTCTGTTCACAAATATGGTATGAAAATAGAAAAAACATCAATTGCTTCAGACGTGAGCTGAAGGACAGTGAGTACATATTAAATGGCCTGTTCACAAATTTATTAGGATCAGGTTGTGATCCGGACGTAATAAATATCATGGCAAAAGTACACAAAAAGATTTTTCCATCAAATTTTTAGAAAAGTTAAATTTTTTCTGCCATTAGCACCCAGAGTTTCAGCCTGGCCAAATGCTTAAATGTTGTTCTGAAATTGTTCACAGTGAAGTTGTGTTCGGCAGATAACTTGACGAGCTTCAACTCTATTTTTAATCCCACTTGAAAATATCATAAACTTTTCATGTGTTCTTTCCGTGTTGAAGGAGTCATCATAAGTGTCAACTTATACAAAACCGTGGACATTTGCTCCAACAGTCTTCTTGAGGAGCCTGAATTAAATATCTTTGCGTTCAGTGGAACAAAGTATATCAGACAAATTTCAGAAAATGTCTTCGCTAAAATCTGTTTCCAATAACAAATTTACAAATTTGTTCAGGGCATCATGTATCTGATAAGCTATTTTTCAAACCCAAAATTTTCAAGTTTCCTGCCAGAAAAAAAAATTTAAGCACACAAATCATCCTATGCGTCACTGAGCAGGGAGAGATCTTGTTATCGCCCCACTTTCAAAGGTGGCAAGGGATTAAAACAGACCGCTTCCTATCTATATCGTGTGAACGATTTATCGTACCTCTGAAATACCCGGCACATCGCATTATGTCTGGCCATCGTATCTATGATACTTACCAGCGAAATTATATATCGTATCAATGATACGCACCAGCGAAATTATATATCGTATCCACGAAGGATCCATCGTTAAGTCACTTGTTCATCAAATCACAAATCTTTTCCAATGTTTTATGCTGTTTATATAGGGTGTTTCAGAACAAGAGGTACAAAATTGCACACCAATTAGAAAATGCCCAAATAAACACTTTTTCTTCGATGAAGGTTTCCGAAAAAATTAGGTAATGAGATTTTACCTGTTTATATTTTAAAGGATGTAATTTAATGGCACAATTCCTCTCAATATTAATTATGAATTTATTTTACAAAAAATGTTCAAAATGTGTTCTACCTACATAATTGCTCTCTTCAAATCTTAACCTCAACGACTGCCAGATTTTAGGAAACACGGCTTGCATTTTAGAAATTTCACCAGCAGTCACTGCAAAGTCTGGCCACGAGATCTTTCTCCGATTCAATGGGTGCGCCTTCTTGCAAGAAATTTTTCACCGAATTCCACTGAAACAAAATTTCAACATTGTAGAATAAAAAATAGAATGGTTTGTTACGTAAATTTAAAATAAGTATTAGAAGTAATTATATAGTTGAATTTCTTCCTTTAGAACAATAACGAAGTAATTTCCCCAAAATCGGAATTTTTCTGAAAAATTTTATTGAAGAAAAANCTTGCAAGAAATTTTTTACCGAATTCCACTGAAACTAAATTTCAATATTGTAGAATAAAAAATAGAATGGTTTGTTACGTAAATTTAAAATAAGTATTAGAAGTAATTGTATAGTTGAATTTCTTCCTATAGAACAATAACGAACTAATTTCCCCAAAATCTGAATTTTTCTGAAAAATTTCATTGAAGAAAAAGTGATAATTTGGCCACTTGGTGTACAACTTTGTATCTCTTGTTCTGAAACACCCTGTATTTCAATAAGAAAATCTTAGGAACAGGTTCAGGGCCCTAGTATTTGATTGTCTCTTCCTTGTAAGTTCAAAAATCTTTTTAAATGTTTCAGGGTTGAGAAATGATTTACCCAGTAGTGCCCAGTGAACTTCCGACCATTGTGTTATAGACTGGATGCAGAAGACACTTGTTAGCTTTTATTCTATGTGTCTCATTTTTCCCTGTTTTTTAAATGCCTTAATGATAAACATGAGTAAATAAATTTTCAGTGCGCACATTAGCATATATTTTGAAATTCAGTTAGATTCTTTCAGTCTAAATTATATAATGTGCGTTGTTCTTACAAACTTTTTACTTGAGGAATTCACTATACTGGTCATTTTCAGAACAAAAGATTTTCAGTCTTCTTCGTTGACTGTTCCTTGAGTTTTTAACCATAATAATTTGACTTTCCTTTCACTCAAACTGACATTTTTGTTGAGAAATAATACGCGTGCTGGGGATCACATATTTTCACCCAAGATCAGAGGATACGGAATGTCATAATTTCATTTCCTCCAAAATATTTTAATGAGTGACGTTTAGATTAATTGCTGTTAACTTGCGCAACACTATTATTCCGGTTCGAGTAGAAACTTCCTGACTTCGTAGGTCTTCCTGGGATATACAGTGGGGGTAAAATAATACAACACGTTTATTAAATCGCCAGATTTCCCATTTCTTACCCACGTACAGTTACGAAAATTAGACTGTATAAATAAACAATAGTATAAAAGGTTAATAATATAAATGAAACCCACAAATATCTATTAAAAAAAATGCAGAAGAACATGTACATTAAATACGTGAATAAAAGGTGTTAATACCCGATTTTTTTCTCGTATTACACATTAAATGTATTGTAGGTGATGGTTAATGTGGATGGTCCTTGTTCAGGCGCCTCCTCTTTGAGAATGTCCCTGTCTTAGGGAGACCTGAGGGTAGTTAGTTGATCGATAAAAGCCGTATTTTCTGAGGCTGGTTATTCCGTTGGAATCTTCCTGGGTTCAGGGATCGGAGAGAAAGTCAGATTTACTGCCTTTGATTTTTTAAGTTGAGATTTGTCAACAGATCATTTTTGTCGCTGCGAATGGTTTCCAGTATGTTTAAGAATTTCAGATTACTGCGTGAAGAAGAGGCTGCAGCTAAGTAGCGAATAAGTTCAGCGAAAAGCAATTGAGCTAGAGCAAAAAAGTTATGAGCTAACGAAAATTTGAAGATCGTGACAGAAGTCCGTTTCTCAAGTATCTATAATACGCGAGCTCAGTTTTTTCTAGGGAATCACTATTTTCCCTCCGTAGTACAGAAGCACCAGTCGACCTATTTTGGCGATGGGTTAACAGTAGCATTATTCCATAATGGTCTAATACATTATACTATTTGGCAACCGAACTTTTGTCAGCATTCATCTCCAATAACGTGTCATTGGTACAGTAGCTCTCATCTGAAAGATCGTGGACATGAGTAAGAATAAAGACATCAGCCAAGACCTCGAACGTTTTGTGGAGCTCCATAATGAAGGTTTGGGATATCGGAAGATATGTACACAACTGTGTGTTCCTAAAGCCTCGGTTGGAACCATAATACGTTAGTGAAAATTCCGGAACACGACTCTCAGCAATCCTCAAATTAGCCGTCCACGAAAAGTGAACGACCGTGTTGTTCGAAAATTTATCCGAACAGTAGTGCAGAGGCCTCAAATTACTCGTGAAGAATTGAAGGATGATCTCAAGACATCTGTGATCGAAGCCAGCGAACACACGATCAGCACGGTGTGTTGATGCTGTGAAGGTCTGCGCTCCCGCATCCCTCGTAGGACACCTCTTCTTCAAAAGTGTCACGCCAAGGCCAGGCTGAAGAATGCGAACAACCATTTGAGCAAGCCAGCAGCGTTTTAGAACTCTGTACTGTGGTCAGATGAAACCAGAATCGAACTACTTGGGAGAAACAGCGTGTTTTTAAACTTTTGATCACGTGTTTATTACATATGTTCCTATATATTTTTTCAATAAAATATTTGTGGGCTTTTTATATGTTATTAACCTTTTATGCTATTGCTTATTTAAAGTCCAATTTACGTAATTTTACGGGGTTTAGAAATGTGGAATCTTGCGATTTAATCAGCGTGTTGTATTATTTTGCCCCCTACTGCTAATTTAATTCTTCACAATGGGCATCAGAGTATGTGGGTATGACATCCTGTGCTTAAGCTCCAGGGTACTTGAGCATCGTCATCAGATGTAAGCGTACCATAATTCGTTAACCAGTCCTAGTCATTCAGCAGTCAGAGTCCTCGCTGATACGTGCCCTCGCCCCGTTACCATAACTCGATGCAAAATTTCAAGTTTGTCGATTTTTCCTTTAGACCTGCTACTTTTGGAATTGTTGATCATTTTCAAAATAAAACCTAATTTAAAAGATCACTTAAATACGTATCAGTTGACTGCGGTAGCCTTTTTACGTTCGTTTTTGCCTGTTACGAAATTTTTCACGAACTATTGAGAAAGCTACGGCTAAATTCATTTCATGAATTGACAACTAAATTGTATTTTTAGAAATTATGTTCTTCATGTCGTTTGAAAATTATTACAATGTTGCCCTGTTGTTTTGTGGCATTTTAGTAAGAGACTTTGGTGCAAAATTTTCAACAGTACGTGCATTGATCGCGTCGTGTGTGGACCTTGTATGTTTGTGTTGGAAAATCGGGTGGGGATGGTCTTTGTTTTGAGTAAGCCGTGTAACAGGTGGTTGAGAGAGTGACTTACATCAGACACTTGGGCACAAAAGAATGCGAAACGCCAACGGTCGGCCGGTCGGCCGAGGCTGATGGGAAGTCTGCACAGCAGCGCACATATAGCTGGGTGTTCGAAAATACAACGAGAAAAAATTGAACGTTACAAGCTCAAAGGGGTTTCTGCATTCCAAGGGGTTGAGGAAACAACAACTTTCACAGCCAATCGAAACAGCCATGCTGAGAATGGGGAGGAGTTCATGAACATCTCTAAATATATTCTTAACACATTATTGGTTCGAGTATGGAGGGAACGAAAGGAACACACCCACAAGCACATCATGTTACTTTGAGGAGCTAAGTTGAGCGGCAACTTTGGAAGGGTGTACAACGGCGAACAAGTGAGTAAATAACCACTTGCATCACTGGAAAAATTATTCTGGAAAAAATGTAGAAATAGAATTGGCGAGTGTAACATTCGTGACTTAAATTTTTGGCTTCAAGTGGAAATAAAAACAATTTTTGTTGTACGCGATAATAAAGCCATTAAAATCGATTTTTTCGTGTCTCCCTTTCAGAGAACACCTTCAAATATGAAAAACCAAGAGAGACACTGCCAAAAAAAGGTGGAAAAATTATACACACGAATTACTCATGTAAGAAGGAATGAGTTGTGAGAAAAAACTCATGTTACTAGGAAATTGCTTGAAAACTTGTTTTCCGAAATTAATGTTAAATAAATGTTCTTCAAGATAGCTAAAAAAATTATAGTTGCAAATTAGATCTGGCTGTCAAAAGTTAATAAGTAGATTAAAATTTGATTTACAGATGGCGGGAAGAAATTAAGAAGGCCCAAGATCATGTTGGTGTAGCAAAGTAACTGCGAAAGAAACCCCAACCCGTAACATGAACTGAAGTCCTGTTAATTTGAACTGTGTCTCGTCAGCACCGAGTACGCTCGTGAAGCTTGGCCGCTGAAATGCCGCAGAGTGCCTGGTTATTTGTGCCTTTGGAGTGTGATTGTTCTACACAGCAGGGACGGTCATAATTATTAACATGTATTACTGGTGTCGATGATCGCTCACATGTGTTATTGGTGTCTAATTCAATGATGCAGGGGTTGGCAAGGTCAATCATTAGGATAGGGTTGTAATGAGAGTTGAATCGCGTTAGCGTGCCAATTAGGATCAATCATTGCCACTTTATATCCAAGTCCTCTCCAATTTTTCATCAATTTCTATTATGTGTTTAATTGGGCAGTGTTTCGAGGTAGTTGTAGGTATCTCAATTGTCGATCAAGTAGCAGCTGCCTCTGATTATTTGTTGAATTGTACGGTAGCAACATAAGGTGTGTTGTAGGATGACCTTCAATAAGTATAAGCGCGTAATGAAACTTGCGTATTAAACCTGAAGCCGGAAGGAACTAAATTACATTCGCAGCAGAAGTCAGCCAGCTGGAAAGCGCTATCGTAAGTTGGGTCTCTGCATTTCGGTGAGTGCCGCCCATGATTTGTGTCTTGTAATCTGTAATCAAAAATTTTCCATATTTTCGTGCAATTTGTGTTGCTTGTAATTCTCTTGTGTATTTTTTCATTGAGGTAATGCCAATTCCTCAAACCCAGGATTTGGTCTCCCTTGTTAATGCATATTTATGAGGGGACTAACCTTGTCTCGTGACATGCCTTCATTATCTTAATTCCTTCGATTTTAATGCTGATAACAAATTGACGTATTCTCACAAAGTTACTAAGTGATTACCGTAGCCTAACAGTGTTGTCAATCAAATTGTTGAGCCAAGTTGGAGCAGGGGAAGAGTTGCGTTCCCTAACATTTAGATTTTAAAACGTTCTAGCTACAGACGTTTAATTTTTGGCAAAAATTTGCATTGTGCTGTGTATATATAGTCTTTTTCAATCGTTTTCCTATCCTTCAATCAAATTATACAAACATCTAAAAGAATTCACAAACAATGTGTATCACAAACAACAAAATTTTTACTTCAAAGGCGGTCAACAAGGTGAGAATTACGTTTTTATTGAGGTTTGAAGCTCATAATTTTTCTCGGGCTATGTGTATGAGCTTCCAGCCAATGTAGCTCATATGTGTGAGCCGGGTAGCTAAGTGCGATATACCAATCATATAAATAACAAGGAAGCACACATCAACACTAACTTGCTGTGCAGTTGCGTTCGTCGCTGAGGTCTCCGCAGTAGTCGTACTCGTCGCAAACGTTTAACTTGTGAATGCAAATTCCGGTATTTTCACATTGGAACTTATCCGAAGAACACGTTCCTGGTGCGAGAAAACAACATTGTGAGAACAAGGACTGAGCTTCTGGAGGAATTTCCCTAGGCGGTGTGAAGTACCGTTCCATTAGTAGAAGGTATAGGGAATTTAATCTTGTGAAATTATTCGCACACTACATTAGACACGAGAACCCTTTTAATTATCTTGAAGACAGCAAAGAATTTAGGAGCTGACTAATTTCCAGTTAAACTAATCTTTACTTCCATCTTTCCTTACTTTTGCCATGAATTCACTTTTATTCGGCCATCCAATTATAGAACGCTCCATTAACACGACGTTGTTAACTACATTGATTCGCAATTCGTAGAATTGCGAGCTCATTTGAGCCACTAATTATTGCAATACCTGCTTCAACTCATCAGTTAGAGCTGCTCCATCTATTGAATATTTGTGCGGAGAACTTGCTATACACTAAACATTCGGATAGACCGCCACCTTTCTGCTCTCAGTCATTTGAAATTCTCTAACGTATTCAACTTCCCACAAACTACGCAAGAACTGTCGGGGTGTGACTCGAATAAGATATTAAATTTACCTGAAATTGAAGCTCAAAACGATCCCTCCGGAGAGCAAAAGTGTTATCATAATTTTTAAATTTATATTTCGACAATAACTAGCTAGAAACCCACTTTCGTATTTTTTAGGACGTCGGTGAACATGCTATGTCTGAAATTTCTCATGTTCATTAGAAAATTTTAACTATTTCAGCTATTTCATTTTTTTCTATGGATGACATAGTTTTATAACTTGAATTTCAAATGACATGAGTAAAAAATTTTCTTCTTAATTCTGTTGCATCAAATTGATGATAAAGTTTACAATCAATTTGTGTTAACTATCAGTGTTATATTTTTATCACCCTGTGCTCATAGTCATTGTTGTTGTTCCCCACCAAAACTGGGAACAGCGTAATAGTTCTGCGGATTTAACTTCCACGTCAACTGTAATTACTCGAGTTGCATGGTTTTATCTAATCAGCAGATTGCAACACCACATGTAAATCAATGATCTGATAATGCACAACAAAATTAGAAAGATTTCAGAATATTTAGAAGAAGCTTCCCTGGCAATGGATGGAAAGTTTTATGCAGTACAGCGTAAACACGGATGATCAGATTACTTTAGTTTGCGCTTCAATGCCAAAACTTGTAATTTGACCGGATTCATAGGACATAATTAAGCATAGTAAAATGAAAATGCTTATTCAGTGATTGAGTCGTTTATCCATGATAATCACGACACACCGTAACGTGGGAGCGCATCTAAATACCAACTTGCTGTGCAGTTGCGCTCGTCGCTGAGGTCGCCGCAGTCGTTGAAGCCGTCACACACCCAGTTGGACGAGACACAGCGTCCGCTATTCTCGCACTGGAACTGTGAGCTCGAGCACGTTGCTGAAGGGGTTAAAAACAGAGTTTACTAAAGATTGCAATAGTTGTACTTTTCTTCATAGTCTGCATCCAAATTTGATGAACAGTGCTAAGAAAGACGTGTTCTAAAGGAATTCATTAGAAATGCTATAAAAAATTTAAATTAGTAAACACTGGTAAAAGCAAAATTCTTTACAATTTTCTAGTAAATCTCTGTTGCCCAAATATTGATAAACTCAGTACCTGATCATTAAACGGCAATTTATCACATTCATTGCGGAATGACCCACCGGTGGCTTGTGCTTTAAGTTTTTCCAAATGCGAAACGACCCAATGACGGGTCGCTTCCAAATTTGTTAACAATCTTTTTGAATTAATGTTATTTAATATACCCTGTTAATGTTAACTATTTATGGAATTTTCAACAACTTTTAACTTTAAATTTATTTTGGGTTGAAACGAGATGAGCCTTTGTTCACTCGCTAGATGCACAACGTGTCACATACGAGCCGTCACATACGAGGTACATAACATGAAAATATTTTCAGGCTGTACTCGTCACGGCAGTTGGACATGACTGCACAATACGGAGTGTCAGCTGTGTTCAGGCTAAGAGTTGGGTTTATTACAGGGTTGCGGAGTCGGAGGAATAAATTTGTGACTCCGACTCCACTTTTTCAGAATTTAGCGACTCCGACTCCACTTTTCCATAATTTGTCGACTCCGACTCCATCTCTTCAGAACTTTGCGACTCCGATTCCGACTCCACCTATTCACAATTTTGTGACTCCTACTCTACCTATTCACAATTTATAAGATGAACATTTTATTTTTTATTGGTTGCAGGTGTTGCCACGTGTACACATGTTTATTATATTCTTTATCTAAGAACGACTTTTAAATTGACAACTGAATGTTAAAAATCAAGTTTTACTATTAGATATATTTACTAGTGTACATGATCCATCAAAAATGATGGGGATTCGATAGTTTCCTTTAAAAAAGTCTCAAGATATACACCTATTTCACTTCAAATTAATCCAAGTCAAGTTCAATTTAATCCAAGTTATGTTCAATCTAATCCAAGTCAAGTTCAATTTAATCCAAGTCATATTCAAATTAATCACAGTCAAATTTTACCTATGTATAGGAATACATTTGGATTTTATGCATGTAATGCTGTCTTCCGTACGATCGGTTTTTAAAATAATTCTAAAAATACCTTTTTCAGTATCTTATGTCCCGATTTCTCTAATATAGGAGTATAGAAGAAAAGTGTTTCTCGTTGAATTTGGAACAGCGCTTCCCTCAAGATGGATCTCTACAACCAATCAACGGACTATGAAACAAGTGAAGATGAACAAGAAAATATACGCCCAGGAGTAAGAAGAGGAGTAAAGAGAGGAAAATACAAGAAAACACGAAAAGAAAAATGCAGAGTGAAAGATGCTACATTGAAAGATGAAGATTGGAGAGCAGTGGCAACATTTTTCTTGCTAATGGAGGAATGTACCTATGTAGTAATGTACTCATATAAATTGTAATCAAGCAGAATCGTTCATTAGTACTTAGTGAATCGCATTTGTACATTTTTTAAAGAATAAATATACATATCGTCCGGTAGTAATCTTTTGTATTTGCATGTATATGATTTCATATATATGTGTGATAAATTGGAATTTCACGAACATAAATATCTATTAGTGTAATACTGGATACTCCTCCTGATACTGGATACTTACCACATTTTACGACAGCTGGTTTTTATATTGCAAAAATTTTATGTATTCCTTGCTGAAAGGAAAAACGACTGTCTTGCTCATCACATCCAATAGATACATATATAACACAAAAAATCTCATATTAACAAGTGATTATGTAAACTTTTAACTCAACTTAGGGCTCGATAAATTTGAATATGACTTGGATTTATTTGAACTTGACTTGGATTTAATTGAACTTGACTTGAATTAATTGAACTTGACTTGGATTTAATTGAACTTGACTTGAATTAATTGAACTTGACTTGGATTAATTTGAAGGGAAAAAGGTGTAAATGACATACAAATAGATCCATCCTAATAGTACCAGCGATTAAAATATTCTTATACTAGTTCACTGTAGCAACTTGTATCACAAATACGATCATTAAGCATCCTTTAAGAGTATGAAAGGGAGGCAGACCAACCAACCAAGACGGACTAACCAATTTTATTTGTACTATAAGATGGATCTATTTATTTATGATCCACATCTGGAAGACTTGTATGAAGACAATCTCGAATCCCGTCATTTATGTCGTATCGTGTACACCATAATACATATACTACACCTTTTTCACTTCAAATTAATCCGAGTCAAGTTCAATTTAATCCAAGTCAAGTTCAACTTAATCCAAGTCAAGTTCAATTTAATCCAAGTCAGATTAAAATTAATAACAGTCAAATTTTGCATACATATATCGGAATACATTTGGATTTTATGTTCGTAATGTTGTATCCCGTACTACCGGTTCTTAAAATAACTTTAAAAATGCCTTTTTCAGTTTCTTATGTACCGATTTCTCTAATATACGAGTATAGAAGAAAAGTGTTTCTCATTGAATTTGAATCAGCGCTTCCCTCTGGATGGATCTCTACAACCAATCAACGAACTATCAAACAAGTGAAGATGAACAAGAAAATATACGCCCAGGAGTAAGAAAAGGAGCAAAGAGAGGAAAATGCAAGAAAACACGTGAATAAAAATGCAGAGTGATGGATGCTGCATTGAAAGAGGAAGATTAGAGAGCAGTGACAACATTTTTCTTGCTAAAACAGGAATGTATCTGTGTTGTAATGTACTCGTATAAATTGCAATAAAACGGAATCGCACATTAGTACTTAGTGAATCGAATTTTTAAATTTTTTTAAAGATTATATATGCATATCGTCCGGTAGTAATCTTTTGTATTTGCATGTATATGACTTCATAAATATATATACATACATATTAATATAAAAGTGATAAAGTGGAATTTCAGGCATATAAATATCTGTAAGTGTAACTAAATCCTCGAAACTATGTGTATGTGTAACACATATAGTGTTAGTTATAAGACATTTGAAAAACCAATGCTTAAGATCATATGTATCAGGCTTGATTGGAAATAAAGCATCCTAAGATGCCGATGTTTGTTTTAATGTAGAATTTTTAAACAACTTTAATGAGGAGTATAATAAGAAGTTTTTATAATTGACTTGCATCTTTTACACCGCTCAAAGATCTGAATCACACTCGGCCTCCTGATACTGGATACTTACCACATTTTACGACAACTTGTTTTTATATTGCAAAAATTTTATGTTTTCCTTGCTAAAAGGAAAAACAACAGTCTTGCTCATCACATCCAATAGTTACATATTTAACACAAAAAAGCCCAAATTAACATGTGATTATGTCAATTTTTAACTCAACTTAGAGTTCGATTTATTCGAATATGACTTGGATTAATTTGAACTTGACTTAGATTAAATTGAACTTGACTTGGATTAATTTGAACTTGACTTAGATTAATTTGAACTTGACTTGGATTATTTTGAATTTGACTTGGATTAATTTGAACTTGACTTGGATTAAATTGAACTTGACTTGGATTAAATTGAACTTGACTTGGATTGAATTGAACTTGACTCGGATTAATTTGAAGTGAAAAAGGTGTAGTTTACACGGGCCATCAAAAATGACGGGATTCAATATCTTTCTTGAACAAATTTTCCAGATGTGGATGACAAACAAATATATCCATCCTAACAGTACCTGTGATAAAAAATATTCTTGTGCTTGTGCACTGGTGAAACTCGTATCCCAGATTCGATCATTACAACTATCGTTATGAGCGGCACAGAGAAATGGAAGCGGGTTCCAAACAAATAAACCAAGGGAAACCAAGCTAGGTGGAGCCGTGAAAAAATTTCGTCAACATTACCTAACCTATGCTAACTTAACCTATCCTAACCTAATATATCCTAACCATTCCTATCCTAACTTATCCTAACCTAACTATTCCTATCCTAACCTAACCAAACCTTTTCTAACCGAACCTATCCCGATAAAAGGTTAAACAGATCAATGCATATAAAGGCTATCTTTTAATGTTAGAGTGAGGAATTCGGTATAAATGATACTGCATATTCAGTCGAAAGCGTAACAGACAGACTAAGTAACGAAGGAAGGATCAAACTGCCTGATTTCTTCTCTTTGTTCCTGAGATGGTGCTGCTCTAGCCCTTCTTTTGCGTTCTCTGTCAATTAGTGTTTTTTTTCTTTCCTGAAGCGTTTCCATTTTATTCAATTTGAAAATTTGCAAGCATTTAAGATAAACTTATTTGTCTGAATGCAAAACTGCTAAACTTTTGATATTTAATGGTAATCAAAATCTATTACATCAAAGAAATGAATATACGTTCTATGCTTCCTAAGAAGCAGACACCAAACAAATATATAAATTAATATGCAATTCAATAAATGAATGAATACATAAATAAACACACAACGTGTATAATTAGGTTATAAATATATAAATATATTACTAACAGCTGTCTTCTGAGGTGGCAAAGTAAGCAGTGCCTACCCTGAGAAGCAAAGGTGAGTATCAACAAGTTTTTTCTACAACTAAGTATGCACCAATTCAATGAAATTTTAATAGTTAATCCAATAACTATTTTTAAAATCCCCAAAATTATGATCTACAAGTAGCTAAGGTAGGCAAGATTTGCACACTGCCTTTTCTTCTCTGTATCTACACAATGCAGAAAAGGTGTCATATTATGGCTCAATACTATGTTAAATCTCTTCTATAATAGGAAAATTTGGTTCCGTTTTCGTCGCAGCTGGGCCAGACGTTTTTAGAACGTTTTGTTTAAGAAAAAAAGCCACTTTTAGCTTCTTTGTGTGTAATATGATACTGTCTTTAATACTCGTATGACTTTTTATTATGTATTTGACCCATTCTTTTTTTAATAAACACCCATCTTCTTTTCATTTTGTATTTTTAGTGAAATTTGAAACGCTTTCAGTAAGGAAATTTATACCATCGCACAAATTTAACAATTATTATTGCAGCTGAAGCAGTGCATTGCTTTCAGTTACAATATGTGTGAGACTTAGTGAAGTTTTCGCTAGTGTTGTGTTAATATTTTCACAGCAGCTCGTTTACATTATATTTTATTTTTTCATGTGTCCCATTACCGATATTGATTACTTTAAAACATTTCCAAATCTCCTTGAGAGGAAGTTATTAATTATATAATGCCGAGAAACAAATACTATTTCAGTTTTTAAAATTGAAAAACATAATTTTAAAAAC
>JACJUY010006409.1:14564-51299 GCA_014220935.1 Platorchestia sp. MABIK | reverse complement strand
TCTTGGTGCTGTGGTGTGCATCCTGGTGGTGTTGTGCTTATGTGCGTCTTGGTGCTATGGTGTGCATCTTGGTGCTATGGTGTGCATCTTGGTGCTGTGGTGTGCGTCTTGGTGGTGCCATGGGGATTTGCATCGTGGTGATCCTGTAAGTTGTGTGGTGATGTGTAACTGGGCCGCTGCCTCGTGCAGTATCGTCTAGGCCGGGTTTCCTGAGGCCTCCACGCTGTAGGTGAGCAGTGCCGGTTGCTACCGTTGATTTTTTTAATGAAAAGCGTAACATGTTCATCGCATCGTTTGTTTCCACGAGGGGACAGTGCGTCCATCCCTTGATGCCGATTGTCTCGCCAGGCTTGTATGACATCACACCGAGGTCAGAGGCGCTATAGTAGGAACGTTAATATCTGTTGGAGCAGTCTTAAATTGATGCATTGAAATTATTAAACGGGGTGGAGGTGATCTTGCTGTGGTCTCCTGATCTTTAGCTGTAGTAAACAGGTACTATAAGAAATAGTCACGATTTGGGCTCAAATGTACAGCGGCTGTATAAAAAGTACTATAGATTGTTGTCAAAAACTCATTAACTATGAGAAAAAGTCATGATTTGGGCCCAAATCTACAGCTTTTGTAAGAAACAGTGTTGATTTGGGCTCAAAAGAATAAATTTTAACGACTTAATTTTCATGTTTGGTGCCATCAGTAACGGTCACCTGATTATGCTACGAGGGCAAGTCCGGGTCATAGTTTAAGTTTACTGTGATTGATGCATTGCTTAAATAGTTCTTGCATTTTTAGTACAAGTACTATTCCCTGTCATTTTTTAGCCTGTTAGGCCTAAAAAATTGCAAATTTTAGCTATTTTTGCAATTGCTAGTAAGGCAGTATGCTGCTGGAGTGCTAAAAGTACCTTCGACTTCTAAAGGTACTTTTGGCCTGCTAAAATATTCGCAGTGTGGTGCAGGGGCTGGGTTACAACACACCACAACTCAGGGAAGCCCCAGCACCCAAACATCCCAGCCTCCTCTGAAGGCGCGTTGCACACGGAATGCAATATTCGAGCCCCGGTTAACATTACCTAGACACAACTGGCGATGTGCAGCAGGCAGGAACCCTCTTTAACATTGAAATTGTCCTCCAGTCCGCACACGGCCACCGCGCATTCCGTGCATGCATGCGCGCGGCACAAGCAAACCACCAATTCGGCGCCAGAAAAGCGCTCTTAAAAATTCCGCAGGTTCCGTCTCGGCATGCGCATCATTGAGAACAAATATTGGCAGTGTTTACAGGGCTCTCCAGCCCCCCTCCTCCTGCCTGCTCCCTTCTCAACGCTATTGGGAAACACTGCAGGTAAACCTCCTGTCTCGCGCCTTATAGTCCTGCTCGAGTTTTTGTGTGTCACTTTTGTTGTTGCGCCTCGCCGTGTTGGTGTGGGGTGGGTTGGGTGTACTGGTGTGTAGGGTGTGTTAGGGTGTGGTGGTGTGCATAAGGTGGTGGTGTGGTGACGCAGGGTGTGGGGGTGTGCAGGATGTGCTGGTGTGACGAGTCGTGCAGCGTGCTGGGTCCGGTACTTAATCTTTGCCGCATCCCTGTCCCCCATTTCACCAATGGAACATATTAGTTTGTTTTTTAACTGCACTCCCTGTGCGCCTCACATTGACACCACCTTCACCATTTCGATATCAGTAGCTGAGCATGGCTCATCACACGCTCTTCTGCACCACCATCACCTTGGAGCAACTACACGCCAAAATTGCCACGATTTTCAGGGTAAAAGTAAGGGGAACCTTTAGCAAGTTAAGCCTGCAGGGCCTGATGGGCTTTGAAAAACAGGGATTTGACTAACGCAGAGGCAGCCGGAGCGTGAACGTCGGCACTGGGCTTGCTTTCGGTGAATTGTGACCTGTTGTGCTTTTGTGACCTGTTGTTGTGCTCTTGTGACCTGTTGTTGTGCTCTTGTGACCTGTTGTTGTGCTCTTGTGACCTGTTGTTGGGCTCTTGTGACCTGTTGCTGTGCTCTTGTGATCTGTTGTTGTGCTCTTGTGGCCTGTTGTTGTGCTCTTGTGACCTGTTGTTGTGCTCTTGTGACCTGTTGTTGGGCTCTTGTGGCCTGTTTTTGGGCTCTTGTGACCTGTTGTTGTGCTCTTGTGGCCTGTTGTTGTGCTCTTGTGGCCTGTTGTTGTGCTCTTGTGACCTGTTGTTGAGCTCTTGTGGCCTGTTGTTGTGCTCTTGTGACCTGTTGTTGTGCTCTTGTGGCCTGTTGTTGTGCTCTTGTGGCCTGCTGTTCCGCTTACACAGTTGTGTGGCTTGCAGTGGTCACGTCGTCTACTAAATGATAACGCAAAGTTTACTTGGTTGCTTGGTTAGTTCGCCTCTCTGTCAGGCTCTCAAGTATTTACGCAGGGGGAATATTAAAGTCAATATACAGTATGATAGAAAGAGACAGTTGATTTGTCCGACAATGGTACATAGTAAGACGTGCTTGATGACCGTATCTGCTAGACGAGTTTCCCAACATTATCGAATCCCGAGAGTCTGAACGAGATTTCATCATTTATTGTAAGTTTATCCTCCGGTGTTAAATACTTTTTCAGTGCAGAAAATCACGACACGACAGGCTCATCTTTGCATGACACTCTGATGAGCTTTACCCTCTCCAGTGTTGTGTGTCTGTACTGCAGGCGCAGGCAAGGCAGCTCTCAGGTATTCTTTCCCTGCGTCTCGGCTTAAACTTCTCTCTCGCGTGTCATGAATGGAGTTGGATCCAACTGATTGATGTCTTTAGCTCGGGGCTCGAAATGTGATCTCTCTCACTCCTGTGACCTTCTGGAGCTGTTTCCTCTTTCTTGCTTTTACTCAACATCATCTTGATGGTTCTTAGATGAACTTTGAAGATGAATGGAAGGCAGAGTATCAATGCTAATACCATTATTGAAGGCTTGAATGATCTCCAGCTCCGCACCCATATTATCTACATGGTACACTCGTATAAATCAAGAGAGGCTTCTCACCTAATGTTGCAAAATTCAGATGAATAGGCTTTCAACTGTTGAATGAGGAAATGTGAGTCAATCTATGAATGAGCATAAACACAAGTGTAGGTATGTACTCGTACGTGTGTGATTCTTTGTCGTTTGTTGGCGGCTTCATACTAGGAGCATCACCTCGTACGGGCAAGAGAGTATTCTTTAGAATCAGGATTTTCAAGCAATGCTCATTTTTCGCAAGTTAAAACACCCGTTCACAGGGTTCTATGTTTTTTCCTTTATTTCTTTCATTCGTAGTGTACTCCCTATTCCAGAACTAATGTTCTACTCTCCCTGAACAGCATTTTCAAAGCTATTCAACTGTTAATTTGACGATGTAAATTCTGGCGTTTAGCAGCGCGATGGTTTTTTAAAAGAGGGATCTCAAGCCACGCAAGAGTCGTCCGAACAAGCGAGATGGAACTCCAAAAGTGTTCAGAGGAGCCAGAAAAAAAAGAAGAAAAACTGTTTATTTCCAGAAGGCGCGCGGTGCTGGAGCTGCTGAAGAAGTAGGCGCCTCTAGCAGCGGATATTGACGCCGCCAGATGCGAGCTTATTTAAGTTTTGCTTCGTTTATCGCCAGCCAATCAGAAGTCGTTAAACTCTCTCGAGGTCCCTTGATGGTTGACAGCTTCCTCTTGCGACCAAATGAACTGAGCGCGACCGAGGAAATTGAGGTCTTTTTCGCCTTTGATTTTCTTGAACTGAAATTAAGTCGGTGAAGTAGTGTCCTGAATGCTGTAGCACAGAGTGAAGTATTACCTCTTCTGGGTCTGACTGCATCTGAGATTAGACTTTGATGCTCATGTTTCTCGTTCGTAAATGCAGAAACTTCGTCGCTAAAGAGTGAGATTTCTTACATTTGCCTTCAATTTCAAAGTCAGGAAACGCAGGAAGCGGCTGTTACTGTGGCAGTTGCTCATAGGGAAGAATGACCTACATTCGAACGTCATCTTCAAAGTCCATCAAAATTCAAATCTAAAGCGCAAGATTAGAAATTTTACAAAACTTTTTTAAAAATTGCAAGTTATTTCAGTCGGTGTACGAATGTGATGTGTTTCGTTGAGGTTGATGGACTGATCCATGGAAGAAACTTTCAAGAAATTCTGTTCAGAAGCCTTGAAAGGAGTTTTAAGAAACTCAGTTCAAGAAACTTTCAAAAAATTTAACATATTTACGGGTTCCTCCACAGGGTTGCGAGATTGTTTTTGTGTCCATATTGGGAAATTTTCGCTAGCAAATTGCTAATCTGGCAACAATGGTGAAAAAATGCATTCGAAATAAGTTAGCAGCTAAAATTAATAGACTTGAAGAAAGGTACGAATGCACTGACCCCCGTCTCAATTCCATTCTGCACGCTCAACCATTGTATGAGTACTCATGTGAATGCAAACCAATTCCGTAATAACTGAGCATCCCAGACCATGCATCTATCCTAGCCATTTCTCTCATACTGAGTACTTTATGCGCACTTACGCTACAGAAACACCCCCCAACCTACGTTCTAGCCAACAGCCTTTTATACGTGTCGAGATCTCTCCCAACATTAGAGGAAAAAAAACTCAAACACACTAAATTTTGAACGATTTTTAACAACTTCTTATTTATTTTAAAATTAAACTTTCCTAATACATGTGTAATAGGTGATTTATCATCCCAGACCATGCATCTGTCGTTATCCTTCCTCTCATACTCATGTGTTTGATGCGCACTTACACGTAATACCCAGTCTAACTTTTTCACCGCCTGTATGCATGTTTTTCGCCGCCTTAGCGATTTAAGCGATAAAATCGCTTATGTGGCGAAAAAGTTAAACTGGGATCCCATCACAACTGTACTTACACTACAGAAACACACCCAATGTACGTCTAGTCAACAGTCATTAAGTTGTGTCGAGGTCTCTGTCAACACTACCGGAAAAAGTACCTAAAACGAAGTAAATTTTCAACGATTATCAATAACTTCTTACTGATTTTAGAAGTAAACTTTCCGAATGCACGTGTAATCGAAGATTCTTTTTACAAGGCGAGTTTTCTTACTGTTTTAGGAAACACTTGTGGAATATCGATGGTGGTGGCTGGCGCCTTATGTGCCGACCTGAGCAAACTTGTATCTGTGATACTGACATGCTATATCTTCCGCTTGGGATGAAGTGCGTGCGAGAAATACAGGGAAAATAAGCATCGTGACAAAGAATGTCAGGTGGAAGACATCAACAGCTCAAATGACATAGCAGCTCTTTTAACTCTTTATTTCCATGGAGCGAAGTGAAGGAAGGAAGAAATTCAGGTGTTCCTGTTCCTTTATCTCATTTTTATTGAGAAACATAGTAGTAGCAGCAAAGGGCCAGTATAGATTTTTGATTTGATAACATTTATGGATGCTTCAAATTGTAACGTGCATGAAACGTGCTTCATGAGGCGGGATTTATTTTACTGATTTACACAGACTGGTACATCAGACAGCTTCGTGTTCGGAGGGAAAACATCACAACGAATGAAAGTATTTTTCCTCAACTGCCAAAACAAAAACAAGACAATTTTCCAAGTACAACTCTTAATATATACCACAGGATGGCCAACGAACTCTTTTGCGGAAAAGAAAAAATTTCTGAGGCAGCGAGGACGGTTTTGGGCGAGCCCAGCGAGCGGCCTGAGGCCTTTAATATAAGTGTTGATAAAGCATGGGCGCCATTTGTGCCGTATTTGCGTCAGGCGGGCCTCGATATATGTTGCTTTTTGTGCCACATCAGCACAAAGTGACGGGGTCGACCTCGAGTGTGTGACAGAAGGAGCAACTTCCCGTCCCAACAGACAAGCTCGGCGTGTCTTCTGCGCGTTATTATTTTGATTAAAAGTGTGGTGCACCCTCGGAGGATGCGAGGTCGCCTCGACATTGGGATCACGAATGCAGATGTGTCACATAATCCCGATGTTGGTGTGTGAGGGCTTCGCTTTATTATCAAATGGTGTTCTCAATATTGGTACCACGGATGCAGATGTGTCGTAAACCACGCCATGTTGGTGTGTACGAGCAGTGCTTTATTATCAAATGGTGTTCTCGATATTGGTACCACGAATGCAGATGTGTCGCATAACCCCGATGTTGGTGTGTGCGAGCTGAGCTTATCGCTGTGGTGGTCTTTCAGCACTCACAAAACCAACAGGGGCACAACAATAGTCAAACAATTTACAATTAAAACACAGCAATTTGACTGTTTTATTACTGCGTCCCCTGAAACTTACACAAACCCTGCCCAACCTTATACCCATAAGCTAATTAAATGCACTAGCTTTTGTTTATTTTAGCCTTATACTGACTTCTTCAACATTCACTTCATGTTTCTTCTAAGACTCTATGTGATGAACACTTAATTTCTTCTCCATTATCTATCTTTTTCCGTATTTTTAGCCGCCTTGTGTATTATTTGTTCTCGTTTTATTCTGTACGCTAACTTTCATTTTCAATCGTATTTCTTTACCTTTTTCTTGTTCTCACTTCCTTTCACCCCTCCACCTGTCACTCTCGTTCATTTAGTTTTTTCTCTACGTTCCCTGTGAATGTTTTGTTTACTAAGCCATTTTTTGTCCTTTCTTCTGTTGCATTATAGGCGTATTGTTGCCATTTGGCCGTCATGCTTCTGCGCATGAAAATTTAATGACCTCTCCCTAAACGCGACTGAAAAGTTTGGTAATTTTCTGCCGGACTGAATAATATTTCAGTGACATATCAGTTATTTTTCGATGAATGATCGAAACACCGTGTGTCAGAGGTGGGTTAATAGTCAGTAGCATGAAATGCTCGTTGCCAGAGGCTTGGACAATAATGGAAGCAAAATACAATACTCAAAAGGAGACAGAATTTAAGTTTTACAGTGGTAGAGAAGTGGTAGAACTGAATTTTTACTGCAAGCATGGTAGATAATTTTAGAGCTTTCTCAAGCTCTTCCAATCTTATAAGCCAGCACTACGTTTGCTCTGTGTGTCGGTTCGTGTAATGATTTTATCACTCACTTCAACTCCTTTTATTTCCTGACATTTACTTTCTCCCTTTATCTTATTCGTTCACCTAGACTCCCTCATTCCAGCCCTAAGCATTTTGGATGAATTTTTATTGTAAAGTGTTATCTATTTGTTCCTCTGTGCTCTGAAATCCTCAAATAACCCTCGAAAGAAAAAATGAACTTTCCTTCCTCTTCAAGAGACAAAAATCAACCCCATCGCTGGGCACAATACCCACATCGCTGGGGCACAATTCTCACATTGCTGGACACAATTCTCACATCGCTGGGCACAATACCCACATCGCTGGGCACAATTCCCACATCGCTGGGCACAATACCCACATCGCTGGGCACAATACCCACATCGCTGGGCACAATACCCAAATCGCTGGGCACAATACCCACATCGCTGGGCACAATACCCACATCGCTGGGGCACAATACCCACATCGCTGGGCACAATACCCACATCGCATCCCTACCTCACCCCCCAGGAAAGGGCTTGGGGTTGGGGATGGAAATGAGAATTGAGGACAGGGATTGCGAGGCTCCCCCCTGCACGGGGATCAGAGCTGATAGCCAAGCAAATTGGGGGAGCAGGGGAGGGACTATCCTGGATGATCCCCACGTAGACACCAGGACCTGCGTGGCCCAGTCAAATGATTGTCGCCTTGGCACTGCAGCTGCGTGTTGTGGCTGCTGGTGTTGATGGCGTGTGGGCGTGTAGAGGTGTGTGAGGTGTGTGGTGGTGTGTGGGGGTTTGTGGGATGGTGTGTGTGTGGGGGTGTAGGGGTGTTTGGGGTGTGTGGGGGTTTGTGGGGTGTGAGTGGTGGTGTGTGGGGGCTCTTGGGGTGGTGTGTGGGGTGTGTGGGGGTCTGTGGGTGTGTGTGTTGGTGTGTTGTGGTGTCAAGTGGAATGAAGAGTGGTATGTGGTTGTGTGTGGCAGAGAATGGTTGTGTATGACAGTGTGTGGGGATATGTAGAGGTCTACAGGGCTGTGTGGGAGTGCTTGATTAACTTTGATGAGATGTGGTGGAATGTGGCAAACATTGATGAGGTTCAGCAGTGTGTGGTAGCGCACAGAAAGCCGTATTGATCTTCGGAGGCGTGTGATGTGCTATGGTGAGGTGTAACGGGGCTTAGAGGGTTCAAGTAAAGCGTGGTGACGTGTGGGGAAGAGTAGAGGCTGTGTGGCAGCATTAGGTGGTGTGGCTGTGTTTATTTAGGGAGGATGGCTGTTCACTGCTAATGGAAAAGAAATGACAGCGATGTGTAGGGTTAGAAAAGAACCCTATAGAAAATGACAGCCAGCGAGGTATAGGATTCGATAAGGGAGGGACAGAAATCTGGTATTGGATAGGCTGAGGGAAAGGTGGGGGGTTGGTTGACTCTCAAATCTATCATATATACTTGCGTGCTAATGCTGAGTTACCTGGGGTGTGAGGGTGTTCATAATGCTGGGGTGTGAGGTGACTGTTCGAAGTATTCTTGAGTGTCGCTAGCTGCCTTTTCACATTGGTTTAAAATGTGCAAGCCTTTGGCAAACAATAAATTCACGCACTAAAAAAAATAACTAATCTTCGTGAAGGATTTCCATTGAGAAGCACGCATGTTGATGAGAATGGGTCACTTGTGGAGCGTGACTCATGAGAGAGTGCAAGGGACCTAACTGAGAGCAACAGACAGCAACATGCGCACAAGCTGTAGCTCGGAATAAACATTGGCTAAAGTTCTTTCATGAAGGTAAACATTTGAATAAAGATTTTCATTTCTACTCAGTTCACAGAAAACATTTCGGGTGTGTCGTGACGGCCTTTTACAGGAGTGTCTCTACTGGCTGGTGTGATGGGGCCTAATGGGCTGGTGTGATGAGGCTTAATGAATTGGCGTAATAGGGCCTAATGGGCTGGTGTGATGGGGCCTAATGAGATGGTGTAATGGGGCCTACTGGACTGGTATGATGGGGTTTGATGGACTGGTGTCATGTTTTTTCATGGAATGGTCTAATGTGATCTAATGAATACCTGTACTGATGCGCTGCGATTGTAGTGCGTGCTATCTAGAAATCTAATGCTTCTTCTCTCCTGCCAGCACCTCTCTGCAGGCTTCAAATTACCTCAATTATAGAGCAGCAAGGCGGTCCGCCTTTATTTTTACTCGTGCAATTTCCGCGTTTGTAAATATATCCGATGGGAGAGCCCGTTCTAATTATGATACAAACTTTTGTGATGTAGCGAGCACTGCAGGACCATCGTTGATTTTTTGGCAACACGCAAGCCGCTGAAGTGGATGAGTGCTGCAGACAACAATGATAAATGATTTTCAGTTCAAGTGGGACGTTGCATGAAAATTTGATTCCATTGGAATAGGATGAACATTTGTATAGTACTATAATGTACAGTGTGGCGCATGAGTAACGCACCCTTTTAATGAGTTAATAATAAATAAACTATGAAAGGAATAACGATAGGATTAATTGCAAACGATAGAGGAATTCTTAAAGTTTATTTACATGTTGTATACTGTCTACAGATACCCAGTGTGTATTGCGGTAATAAATCTTTAAAATTTACCTTCAAAAAGGTGCGTTACTTATGCGCCACCCTGTATATGTAGATATTCGAGGACTGAGAGCCATACACGTCTGCAGCTTCCACTCATCTGCATTCACGTATTAAAAACGTTTTACTGAAATCTCATTGAAATTGACTGGTTTTTACTTATTTACATTATTTACCTTGCTTGACATTTACCTGTCTCATGAATGTATGTGAAAGGTACTTGAATATTGGTAGCAAATACCGTAGAGTTAGTAAACATTTCACAAAGCTCATGTTAGCCTGAGACAAAACTACAGTGCTTTCAGAGCTAACTCAGAGCATGTGTTTCTCGAGTGCTACACTGAGGACAGTCTTGGCATTTTATCCTGTGTGTAGACAACTCTTGAGAGTTCTACACAGGCTGTACTGCTCAGTAAACTGCGCGTAAACTGCACTTCACAAACAACACACAGACACACCGACCAATTCATCCCTACGAGCGCATCAACTTCTCTGCCACGGACCACCTGTTCCCGCAATTGCGTTAGTTTTGACGCTAGCTGCGCGTAATGCATGGATATTGGAACAGATCGCGAGGCCGAGCGTGGCCCACGCGTGCCCCACACAGTCCTGACGGCATCCCTTGCAGGGGCCGCGCGTGCTCGACGCCATCCATCACGCGTGACGTCGGAAACATGTTGTGATCTTGTTCCTTGAGATCGGGTGGGCAGGTGGAGGAACTGGTGGAGGGGCTGTGGTGGTATAGGTTGCGGTGTGGTGTATTTGATGTTAAGCGGTGAGAGGCAATGTGAGGAGATCTCACAAGTACTGATGTGATGCCAGGTATTAGCTTTAGGAAGGGATTAAATTATCGCGTGAGCTGATGAGGAGGTAGGAAGTATTGTGGGGAGATGTCACGAGCGCTGATGGGATGCAAGATCCTATTTTTAGTAAGGTTTTAAACTGTCGCGTGAGACACAAATGTTCTATTGTTATTGATGTCATTTGATCTTGTTCCTAGGTCGGGTGGGCAGGAGAAGGAGGTAGCGGAGGTTTTGTGGCGGTGTTGGTCGAGTTGTGGTGTTGGTGCAGATCTGGTGAAGAGGGGAGAGGTAATGGGGGATGATGGAGATCTCATAAGAGATGATGGAGATCTCATAAGAGATGATGGAGATCTCACAAGAGATGATGTGATACAAGGTATAGTTTATAGTGAAGTGTTAGATTATCGCGTGAGAGGTGCAGATCTGATGACGTGTGAAGCGGTGAGAGGTGCAGATCTGATGACGTGTGAAGCGGTGAGAGGTGCAGATCTGATGACGCGTGAAGCGGTGAGAGGTGCAGATCTGATGACGTGTGAAGCGGTGAGAGGTGCAGATCTGATGACGTGTGAAGCGGTGAGAGGTGCAGATCTGATGACGTGTGAAGCGGTGAGAGGTGCAGATCTGATGACGTGTGAAGCGGTGAGAGGTAATGTGAACGCGAGATAGAGAGGGTCGCGTGAGATACAAATGTCCTCATGGTATTGAGGTCAAGTGAGATTGTTGTTGTTCGGAGGGGGTGAGAAGGAGAGTTAACTTGGATATATCTGAACTAGTACTTCACGCCAAACTAACATCACCTTGGCAACCTTACATTTCATTATAGCTAATTTTAAACCAATTTACTGAAGTTCAGGAAGCTCCAAAGTCATGTGTTTGAATTCATTTTGTACTAAATTCCTAAGACAAGGGTCTGTATACTCGTGCTGGTGGCAGTCAACGTTTTGAAAAACATACCGCCTCTGGTGTATTTCTATCATAGAAAAACTTTAGTTTAGGTGCAACTAGAACCGCAGTCACAAGTGTAGCGTGAACTGCAGCACCAATTGTGAATTAAACGTGAATTTCAGTTGACAAACCAACTGTAGGATTACGATACAAATTTGAGCAGCAGCAGAGGCTGTAGTTACTGCCGTCACCATTTACTTGTACGGCAGTGAGAGCTGTCTATTATTTTTTACAGCAGTTACTGCAGTTACTCCGGCCACCAGTTACTGTTGCTGCATCTGCTGCTACAGCCAGCTGTTTTTACTATTATTCCTGCGGCTACCAGTTACTGTTTTTACAGCGTACACCATTGCCAGTTACTTTTACTTCATTTATAATCACCGCCCAATGCTGCAGTTACTGCTGCTGCCCGTTATTATTTTTACTGCATTTACTGCAGTGGTCAGTTAATGCTGCAACCATTCACTTGTACTTCAGATACTGCAACTGCCATTTACTCTTGCTGAAGTGGCTATCCCTGCCAGTTACTTCTCCTGCAGTTACTACGGCCACCAGTTGCTTGTAATGCTGTTGCTGCAGCATCCACCAGTAACTGTTGCTGCAGTTACTGCCACTGCCAGTTACTGTTGCTGCATTTACTGCCACCACCAGTTACTTTTACCGCAATTACTGCCACTGCCAGTTACATTTGCTGTATTCCCTGGGTCCGGCAGCTACTTGCAGCGAGAGCTTTACGCGGTGCGCGGCTGTCGCTGTTTGCTGTGGGACGGAAATTCTCTCGCCTCACGTGAGAAGGAGGTGCATTGCCGCCCGCTTGTGAGGAATTGTGATTGGAAATCTTATGTAGATCTGATATACTGTGATTGGATGAGAGATTCTTATCTGAATGGCTGGGATTGGCTGTCGCACTGGCTTTGAAAAATTGATTGGATGCCCTATTTGTGGCTGAAATTGTCTTCAAGTGTGCTTTCTATTCGAAACCGAGTTGCTTGCATCAGTTGACTGGTTCATGGGAAAAGAAGTGGACTGTGATGTCGCATCTAAATATGAGGAAAAGGAAACAACAAGGGCCATCTTATAACCGAAGGAACAACTAAGCGCTTTATTCTTATCACAGAAGTGAAATAATAATCTGATTTTTGATTAATATTCAGGCTGACAGCTTTTTGCCGCAGAAACTAAGATCAAACGCAAGCGTGTGGTCGTTCGAAAGAAACATTTTAAAGCACGATTAAAAAATTAATCTTTCCTAAAACTTCGGTGACATGAAGGGATCATTTTTGGGTACACATCTGCGTAGAAAAATAATTTTCAAGTGTTTAATTGCATTGAGAATGATTTTCTAGTGGTCTAGTAGCATGTCGAATTTATTGTTAAATTTCATCGCAAGAATAAGCCTTAGCTGAGAGTCAGATAACGAGAATGAGTTTTTGCTGAATGTCTCATTTTACATGTAAATTCCATGCGAGAGTCTGAGCGAGTGCAGGAGTGAGGCGAAACTAAAATGTAAGCCTGAATGGCCGCAAATTGGGCCCCCTCTCTCTCTGTCACCTCTCTCTCTCTGTCTTTCTTGACTTGAGGTACAAGCTCACGTATGTATGCTTCCCAAGCTCATGTATGATTCTTAAATTCACGTATGATTCCCGAACTCATACATGCTTCCCAAGCTCATGTATGATTCCCAAATTCATGCATGCTTCCCAAGCTCACGTATGTGTGCTTTCCAAGCTAATGAATGTTTCCCAGTGTTCCCACAACACCTGGCTCTAGCATCTACCAGGCCACGCTCTCTGCTGCTAGTGCCCGGCGCAGGCCACACGGAGACCATATCACACGTCCTGCCCTGAGCGCATAACTCAGGCAGGCGCGACTGGGGGATTACAGAGCAGTCTTTCACGCTCCTGCAACCCCCGGCTCTTGCGCTGATGTTGAGGGGAGTCTGCCCCTCTTATGCGTGATGTTCGCACGAGTGCGTTTTTTGCGTAGGTACTCACAAGCCTTCGCGTAGTTTGCGAGCTTCAAATGTGCCAACATTGGTGAGGAGAATGTGAGTGAGCCGGGACTGTTATACCTGAGGGACTTGACGCCATTGTGCCCTCATGTTCAGAGCTGCTGTTATTGTAGAGACACTAGTTCTGATCAGCTGCTCTGCCCAGATCACGCAGCTTGAAACCATATTCTGTGACTGAACTTCCGTGCAGTTAGCAACAATTTTTTAATAATGAAAATGACTGCGACCGTAATTAATTGAAAACAAAAAATGTATGGTTTTTACTAGTTCTATGTAGTGTGTTTTCATATTTTCAATTGAAGGTGTCTTGTCTTTACGCTGATGCACCTGGTGCGTGTGTCACTGGGAACTGTAGAGTACATTGTCTATCGGGCTCGTGTTTTGAGCAAAATTAAAGTACATATTCACAAACGATATAAAGTAGCGCATGTTGGTATGGTCACGCTCGTGCTTCTCATGTTCACCAGACGATTGTAGAGCTGGAATTCTTTTTAGACACTGCTTTATGAATTTTACAATTTTTTCATAAATGTAAGTGTTCCACTTTACATATTTCTTTGCCCAGCGTAGTCATTTTACAGAGACATAGCAACGCCATGATACACGGACCACCTGCATCGTACGGGCCTGCATCAGTACGTGTATCATGCCTTGTGTGTCATGCCTTGCGTGTCACACAGCTGTGTCTGGAGCTGCAGGCATGCCCGCGCCAGGGTTGTCAGATAAATCAGTCAGCTTGTGGCTATATTTTACGGGGAAAATGGTCAAAATTGCCACTTCTAAATATATAGACATGTGTTTAATTAGAAATCACAATACTAATAAACTTGATGCTCATATTGACAATATTATGACGAGAGCACCTCCTCGAGATATTGCAGGTCTTCTGTTTCTTGAGTCGTAAGGTGTTGCAAAAAATGGCCAAGTGAAGTTTTTCATGGCCACGGAGTTTAAAAAATGGCCAATCTGGCAAACCTGGCCCACGGTGGTGACGGTCCAAATAACCTGGTGTATCGCTCGGCACACCTCGGCTGCCTCTCCAGAGCAAAGCAAACTTCTCGCGTGGTCGAGTCATGCGTGCGGTAAAATATCCCGACTCCTCGCGAATGTCTAAGCTTTGCTGTTGGTGTTTGTTCAGCAAGAAAAATTGCGACGTTCACATTAGCAAGAAATGGCTTGTGCGTTCTCCAATCGCGCTAAAAGCCGGCGCTTTTTTGCGCGCTGGAAAAGTTCGCGCGAGGACTTGGTAGTGCGGCACGAGGTCCATCTCGCTGATTCCCACGTGAACTGAGTCATGTTTCCGCAGCGCACGCACGAGCCGCTGAGGAAATGTGCTCTGCGTGCTTCGTTCATGGGGTGAACTTTCTCACAAAAAGATGAGAACATTTGCAGACGCACCCTCACGCTTAGGGTGCCGCATGAGAGAAACTTTACGCTCGCGAAAAACTGGTTGCAGCGGTCGCCGTGTGTTCAAGCTTGAGATCCCGAAATGCTGCACTTGAGAACTATTGAAACACACGAAAGTTGCATGTAATTGTTGTAAACGTGGCCCAATCTAGTCATTGATAAAGTTTGCTAACGAACTATGGAGGAACCCCGTTACGAACTTCACGTAGATCGAAGTATGAACGTGTTTTGAGTAAGCGTTATTGACGTTCATGATCCGATGAACCAGAATTGAGTCAAATCTTTCCTTCACCCACTATGTTAGGTTTTTGTGTGACAAGTTGGTGCTACCCAACTGAAGGCGTAGGAGAGGGTGCACAAGCACAGCATCACCAGAGCAGGATTTTCTTAAAAACTTAAGTGCATGGTCGCCACAGCGCAGCTGGGAGCGCATGTGTCGTTTTCCTGGACCAGGCTACGCAGCGTAACCCAGGTTTACTAAGAAGTTAATTGCTATCTCTACGACGGCGTAAATTGCTTGAAAAGTGCACTCAGTAATGAACAGTTACTGCAACGCTACTGAAAATTGCGTGACAAATGAATTTAGTGATGAACTGATTCTGGTATTACAACGGAAATTACGAGAAAAGTGAACTTAGTAGTGAACAGCAACCGCTACGACTACGTAAATTGCTGGAAAAGTGAACTCAGTAATGAACTGCTGCTATATACAGGGTGGCGCATAAGGAACGCACCCTTTTGAAGGTAAATTTTAAAGATTTATAACCGCAATATACTCTGGGTATCTGTAGACAGGATACGACATGTAAATAAACTTTAAGAGTTCCTCTATCGTTTGCAATTAACGCTATCGTTATACCTTTCATAGTTTATTTATTATTAATTTTTTAAAAGGGTGCGTTGCTTATGCGCCACCCTGTATTACGACATTGTGAACTGCGTAAAAAGTGAACTTAGAAGTTAGCCACCACTCTTTTAACAACAAAAGTGCTTGAAAATACGGTGCTAGCAGCGTCCCCAACCCAACGTCGCTCAATCTCGCGTCAAATTGACTGCAAAGCCGCAGTAACGTCATCTGCTCCCAGCAATCCTGCCCTGATTCCTTAAAAATCCAAGGCGGTCCTCCAGTAACTCGCCAACAATTCGTCATAAGCTCTACAGCAATCGCACAAAAATTGAGAGCAACGCTGTTAGAATCTTTCATCAACTTCCAAAAATACAATGCAAATAAATCCGAAAATTGGAAAATGAGCTCACGCATACATGGTCGGAAAGAAATTTTAATTTTCGACACTGCAACGAAAGAAAATTTCTTGAAAATTGAGAACGAAACATTACAGCCCGCAGCCTGTCGTCCCCTGACCATTCATTCTAAAAGTGAATTAAAAGGTAGAGAGGGTGTACGGCAGATTGCACGTTCTGTATGGAGGGAGACTCGCATCAAAGCTTGTCGCATCTACAGCATCCATGCGCTGTTGTACAAAAATAATTCGTAATTTATGTTTTAATCGCCACAATTTTTCTAATTCTTCTTTTTGCTCGTGTACAAATGTTTAATTTAATCGCATACTTGCCCTCCATTTCACGTTTGAAACGCTTCATTGTTCAAGCAGAAGCTGAAGCAATCGCTCAACAAAGCCGCCGCTTCAGTGTCACGATGCGTAACTTGAACACTCTCATTAACCGTATTGGATATTGCGGGTGTTCAGAATAAACAATTTCAGCTTTAAATATAAATGGAAGAACGAAAAATATCGTGTTGAGATAGCCTTCTTTTTAGATGGTTAAGGTTTTTAGTATGTATACATGTTTTTATTTTTCATTTCAGTTCATTCCACTGTTTTACTGATGAATTCTTCGTATATTTGTATGTTTTCTTTGTTCATGGTGAGCGAACGTTCTAAACGTTTGTTTTTACAAGCGCATGTTTCATACGATGTTTATGTCTCTCATTCATGTTTAAAAGGAGAAAACACTCCAACGGCGGTTTAAAAATTACCTGAGCTTCGTACTAAAATCATCAGTATACTCCTGTAAATTGATAAGAAAAAATTATTTCAAAAGGTGAAGCGACCCATGTTGGTCTTTGCAAGTTAGTGACGCTTGCATATTTTGCATTAGATAAAAAATCAAGTGAAATCGACGTCAGAATTGAACTCGCCGTATTCGTGATACGTAAATTAGACTATCTAAGTGAGCGTGAATGGCCAGGACGATTTTAATTTATATCAGTAATGAAAGTGGAATGAATACCGGAATGTCAATTTAAAATTTAAGGTGATTAATTTTGAAAATAACTGCGTATTGGTCAAGTAAAATTTGAGAGTACTAAAAATATTCATTCATACGTGGGCCTCTTGACATCATCTTTCAGAAATTCCGTTCATACGTGAGTCTCTTAATACCGTCTTTCAGAAATTCCGGCCTTAGATCAATCGATTAGAATCTACTTGGTTTTCGAGATCTGCTATCAGGAAACACGACCTTAGATCCTTTCAGAAATCGCGACCTTAGATCACATACTGATTAGAATCCACCAAGTGGAATTGCGTTGGAATTGAGTCTTCAGAATAAAGTAATATGCGTTCAAGATGATCCCTTATTTCCAGTCAAGCACTTGGGAGGAATTGGGCCAAGCTGACATGGCAGACGGCACCCCGCAGCCCGTGCTGGACTTGCTATCGTCGTTGGGCCACGGCCCCATCACCAGTGATAAAGTGTACGTGGTCGCGAGCGCCCTCAAAAATGTCGTATTTCTGCGCGACGTGGTCATAAACCCTTATTATAAGTTCCCTTGCAAGGTTCCCTAGCCTGATAAAGAAGATGAAGAGAAGACCTGGTGGGCTTTGCTCGAGGAAGAACTCGAGAGCGGATGCGACGGTGGAATCTACATCTAGTCCCTCATTTGGACCATCAGACAAGATCTGCTCAAGCTTTCCTTCTTGAAACCCTCCGCTTCGACGGACATTTAAAGCACGGAGAAGTTGCTGCGCTCTGAAGTATAAAAGATGCAAAGTCGCTACCACAGCAAGAGTTTCGCTACTTTGGGCTATGCAGAGGAGAGAGCCAGCGCCACCAACCAAGCTCTGCTCGACACACGCGGGCTGCTGCAAGTAACAGTGGACAGCTTGAGTTCATTTGGAGTCGAATATCAAGAAATTCCAGTGCTTTCCTCTGCAAAAGACAAACGACGGGAGTTGCAGAGAATTTATTGTCTCGTTTGCGGGCTGCAGGCAGACGAATTGAACGACAGATTGCACAGAGATCGTCCGCTCTTCGCGGCCCTTGTTTTTGCGCTCGAAGAAAAAAGATTTCACGAGTTTATGGAGAAGTTTGGGCGTGAAGGACTAATTAACACCAACGTTTGGTTGAAAAATGGCTTTTACGAGGTGATTCGAGCCGAGCTTACTGGTCGTTAGTGCGACAACTGCCACAGCGAGGTCTACGGCGGGCTGCGAGCTGCTGTCACTGTTGCTGGCAGCGCTCCTGGCAGCGCTACCGCTGGCATTGCTGCCGCTGCAGGCGCTGCTGGAAGGAGCACAGATGCTGTCACTGTTGCTGGCAGCGCTCCTGGCAGCGTTACTGCTGGCATTGCTGCCGCTGCAGGCGCTGCTGGAAGGAACATAGATGCTGTCACTCTTGCTAGCAGAGCTCCTGGTAGCGCGACTGCTGACATTGCTGACTCTGCAGGTGCTGCTGGAAGGAGTACTAATGCTGTCACTGAAGCTACTACTGGCATTGCTGCCGCTGTAGGCACTGCTGGAAGGAGTACTAATGCTGTCACTAAAGCTACTACTGGCAATGCTGCCGCTACAGGCACTGCTGGGAGGAGCACTAATGTTGCAGATGTTGTCACTGGAACTATGACAAGTGCATTCCAAACTAGTACATCCATTGATAGTTTTGCGTCTGGACGCTCGTCTGTTACAAGCTTTGTTGCTACAACTGTTCCTGCTGAAAGTTCTATCCCAAATTCTAATCTTTAAGTTACAGCTGTGCCAGGCACTGCAATGGGTGACGTTGTTGCTGGTTCTTCTGTTTCAAGTGTAGCTGCCACGCGCACTGCTATAACTTCAACAACTAATTCCATTGTAACTTGTACAAATATAACTGTGGCTTCTGCGGATCCTGCAAATACGGCAAATGTATCACATGCACCGAGAGCGGTCGATGTTGAGCATGCTGATCGTGCAGGTGCGTCTTCCACAGGAGCTGCGCTGCCTATATCGATTACCGGTAATTGCAGAAGTCCGCCTGCAACTACAACGGCTTGTATTGCGTCGAATTATGGGGTCGGTGTTGCATGGGGCAACCAAACTGGAGAACCCGCACCATCCTTCAGCGAGACTCAGCCTCTTAACAATGGAAGCAGAAATTTTACGCCGAATTTGTTGTAAACAACTGAGATTATTTCGTTTGATTCAAGGCATGGGTCCATTCAGGGTTGTGTGGTACCCGCTTATATTGATGTCGAACATAACACGTATATTGATGTCGAGCCTAACGTGTCTTAATGTCAGAACTAGGCTCTAGTAGCGCCTGAGGAACTGTGCTCTAGCGAGGTACGAAAAAACCAAGTTACTAGCGATGAGTCCGAATTTAAGGGTAAAATTAGTGCCGCACTGGACTGTGCTATTTTTGACGATCAACACTCGATGACGGCCGAACAGGTAGAAGCAGCGGATGATGCTAAGAGTTTGGGCTCCGAACTTGAAATTGAGAATGTAGCTCACCCGAATAACGGCGCTTGTTGCAGAACTGTTCAAAGACCAAGCAAGCCACCCAAGCAAAATTCTGGGAATGATTTTCCAAAGGCCATGTGTTGTGATATTATTTAAGATAATGTTCTTATTTCTAGCTCTCCAAGTTAGTATTTCAATTTCTAAAGCGATGAATGTTCGAAACTGGAGGAAATTTTCAGATTTGATGCTAGCAAATACGGAATAATGGACAAAATTATCAGTCGGCTCTTTTAGATGCTCTTCCTCGAAGACTATTTACCAGAGACATTCGCTATCGACGTAGGTCAGATCCGGACGATTCGCAGGTCAGTTCTGGAGGCCGGAATTTACCTGCAGATCATGTCTTTCGCTCGTTTTCTGAAGAACGGCGCGCGCAACTTCCAGGCGGAGGCCTAAGCAATATTCAAGAAGGAGCGGTCGGTGCACACGCGGTGCAGCGCAGTGCTCAACCTCATGGAGGACTGCGGCGTGTCGTACCAAGTGCAGGAGAGCCTCACCAAGGAGTTCTACTCGGCAGTCAGGGCCCTGAACAACCGCCGCAACCTGTCACCCGGCCTGCAGTCGTGGTCTCGGCTAGTGGTGGACGTCGTGAGTGTCTGGGTCTCGCACCTCATCAAGCAACTCGAGGTGGGCGATAAATATTTCCCCGATATCATGGGCGAGAAACTTACGCCCAGACTAGACGTTATTCTCGAGGCGTATTCTGTGAAGTAACCAGTACGTGTGTCTCGTTGTGTGAGTCAGGGCTTTGCATCCTCGGGGGGCGTCGAAAGTGGACGCAAATTAGAGAGTCATGCAATGTGCAGAGCTGGTGATTTGGCGTGCAGTAATTCCGTTAACATTCGAGAACGTCAATTCGAATTCAACAGTTAAAATGACGATGGAAAGGAAGACTGTAAAAATGAGCACACCGCCTTTGCTACTAATTGTGGTAATGGGTCAAAATCTGTCGAAAATATCAAAATCTCAAACATCCGTGACGTTAATTGTGATCCCAAGATGAGCGAGCGTGACGGTAGAAGGAGGTGTCGCGAATAAGGCGCTGTTCATTCCAATAGTGAACAAGATGAGCTGCGAGACGTTATAGCACTATCGCGAGACGCCAGTCTTGGTGACATGGAATGCAAGTCCCCAGATAGACGCCCCACTGCTAACATGGAACGCAAGTCCCCCAGTGGACACCACACGCCAGAAGAGTGTGGCTGTGAGCCGAACTGCTGCGAGTGTAGCGCCAAGCCTGCCAAGCGCCGCAAAACTCCCCTCCACTGCTCAGAGCGAGCGATGCCCGCAGTGTACCACAGCGACTCTCCTTGTTCTGCCGAGGTGCATCATTCGACCAGCACCACTCTCTATGGTGGTCAACACAAGCAAGAGACAAACGTTGAAATGCAGTAGAGCAAAGGAGAAAAATTTTGTCAATAGCCACTGCTGGAATCGGGAGCGTGTACCGACCGAGAGCCTCGCATTCTCTCTGCTAGTGCGTCTGGTGCGTGTTAAAGGCAAGCAAGTGAGCCACTAGTTGCCGTCGAAGAAAGCTCAGGAAATTCTCCCACTGTGCATTCAATGACAGACAATCCAAATGCTCAGTTATGTGAAAAAGATTTCCGTGCAACGCAAAGTGATTTTAAAGCTTAACACACAATTCTTCCTGAATTTTATGACTAATTCAATTATGGAATGACTTCGGAATAACCATCGTCTGCATCGGAACTTCCACAGGATCGACCAAGCGCAGATCTAATCGAAGAAACGCATTTGCATTCAAGCGGTTCAACTTCTGATATCAGGAAAGTTTCAGTTTGCCTACAAAACCAGTGCTCTAAAGACAGATTCAATCTTCAAGATTGCCTCGCCAAAAACTAAAATGACAGCAGGCATAATTCAATTTAAGTTGACGGCCAGTTGGCCAGCCCCGGCACTAGTGCAGCGTTCCTATCTTCGTTTCAGGAAACCGATCACGGCTTGAGAAACGACCAAGACTAAGTCTTTGAAGACCCGTCCGAACGAAGACCGCCCCACTTCTCTCACGGATTTGAAAACAATGGCAAAGTTGAGATGGGTTCTTCTTCGGAGCCCTGGGAATCCTCCCTCCTTTAATATAATCAGAGAAGTTTGTCACCGCTTCTTGCGCAGGCCTCGACCGAAGCTGTTCATCTTTCCCGAGATTCGGAATATCTCTTGCATTCGCTGCGACAAATGATGGAAGTTTTCGAACGTCCTCTCACCATCGCCTCACATCTCTTGTTGTTCAATTGGATCAGCTTTGGGCAGCATTATGAAGGGCTAATAGAGGAGATGCTATCTCAAGATATACGAGTGGAGACAAATGGTACGTGTTACGGTGAAACTTCTGATACTTGATGGTGCAGCAGAGGTCGGACTAAATACATGCACCTTGTGATCGAAGGGAAAACTTTAAGATTAAAATAGTAAAAGTTGTTCGTAATAAATAGCTAGTCAATTTGTGAGACAATTAAGGTTTAGAATGAACATAAATGAACTGCTTTGAATGTTATTCTATTTAAAAATAGAAAAAAATTTTGCACACGTGAGAGTGATATTGAAATTTTTTTTTTATCATCCGGAAAACAGTTTCGACATTAAAATATACAAATTCAAAAAACAATGACTAACCCGAAAAATATAAGGAGAACAGAAATTGTGCAAATGACCTCGTAGTGCTGAATAAGAGAGTCGACTTGCAAGCTTGCTTGCATTACAGAAGCAATTCTGGTTGTTCTGGTGAGCTGCAGGAAGAGAAGCAGTTGCGTTTCGTCCAGCACTGCATGATCACTTGGAGGCACGGCTTTGATTTATTGCTTTTTGGCTGGAAGCGTCCGGCGCGTTTGGTAAGATGTTATTTATGAAGCTGAGCTGCTTTTAATATGAATTGTGTTTGTCTGTTTATCTCTCCTTTCGTATTTTAAACGCTAAAGATCGCTGAAAAGGGAGAGAGAGCGTAAAGCAAATTGCCTGGAGACTCTTGGCTCAAGTCCTCGACAGGGAGGCAATGATTGAGCTTGTTTTTAAGTAAGGTTGCTTATTATTTCACACCTCGATTATCACAATGAAGTGTAGTCTGGATATTTTTTAAGGTTACGTACTTAGTTTGTTGTAGAATATGAAAAACTCAATTCTGTTTCACAAAATATTCTCCTTGAATGGTAATGTACATGTCAATGTAATCATGAATTGAAATAATTAATAAAAAAGTCGCAACGCTACGTAAAATGAAAATTTCCAAAGACCACCTATACATCCGTCTTGAGATGTTTTAAAGCGTGGAGTCATACATCTTCAAATCGGAAATAAATCCACAAAGCTGGTCACGGACCCCTCAGGGGGATACGATTATTGTCTCTATGGCAATTTGAACTCCCAGGAGGAAATTGGGTGAGGGCCCAAGAAGAGAGTTAAGTTGGCCTTCTATTTGTCGAAATAAAATAGGTTTTTTATTTCGTTAATGACATTTTTTTGGTTCACTGCTGTTCTTTTTTTCGGCACCTTTAACTTTCTTCTTCAAATTTTATCTTGTTTCATATCCTTCCTTCTTATCTTACTGCATATATGCGCGTGGGATCACATGCGGGAACACCCTTTGTGCATAGCTTCCCAGTTTCCTTAACTGCATAATAAATGGTGTCTTCATCCATCCTCTCTTTGAACATCTCTGTTGTGCTAAAAGGAGGCTAAAACTAATTTATAATCAATCAATCAGGTGATAGTGAAGTAAGCGGTAGTAAACTGAGCACTAACAGAGGTTGGCGGTAAAATGATGGTATAATGAGAACTACGCATTTTAGGTGATGGTGCATTGCCGGAGATAGTGTACTGAACCGAGCACTTAAGGCAATAGTAAAGTGCTGGCGTTAACTCTTCCTTAAAGCAAGGGGAGCGTGGGGGAAGCGTTGGGAGAAGGGATCAGAGAGTCGATCAGTGGCATCCATTACGGCTAACGACTGGTCGTTAGAACGAGGTAGTTATTTCCCATCATTGCAGCCAATTGTAATGCCCGCACTGGCTTGTGCAGGATCGGGGTTCTCGCCGGGCACGGAGCGTCCATCAGGTGCTTCTGGGTCAGGTCCTGTGCTGCCTGCAGGCTGTGGGGGCAGGTCCTGTGCTACCTGCAGGCCGTGGGGGCAGGTCCTGTGCTGCCTGCAGGCTGGGGCAGGTCTTGTGCTGCCTGCAGGCTGTGGGGGCAGGTCCTATGCTGCCTGCAGGCTGTGGGGGCAGGCCCTGTGCTACCTGCAGGCAGTGAGGGCAGGTCCTGTGCTGCCTGCAGGCCGTGGGGGGCAGGTCCTGTGCTGCTTGCAGGCTGGGGCAGGTCCTGTGCTGCCTGTAGACTGTAGGGGCAGGTCCTGTGCTGCCTGCAGGCTGTGGGGGCAGGTCCTGTGCTGCCTGCAGGCTGGGGCAGGTCCTGTGCTGCCTGCAGGCTGGGGCAGGTCCTATGCTGATACACTTGCATGATACACCTCTGAGCGTAGTCATGACTAGTAAAATTCCTCCAAAAACAAGCTCTACAGATACGCACAGTTCTTACCCCGCTGCAGCGATCACTTCTAGCGCAAAAGCTATCCGGTGCCAGTTGCAATGTATGCAGCATTACCGTGCGGCCATCAGTTGACGGGGAACGGTTTGCTGCGCTGTTAATGCTGTGCAGTTATCACGAGTCCGCATCAGCTGCGGATGGAACAACAGTTCTCATTCGTCAGGTTACCGATAGCTGTTGGTTCGGGTGTTCTGAAGCAGTGTAAATTTACGACAGACTGTCCAGCTGGGAGTTTCCCATTGCAGGATACAATTCACCGCTGTTTTGTGACCGCGGTGCTAAAACTAGGAACATCAATTAGTATTAATATATTCAAAATTAATAGTAATTGATGGGGATTTAAGATTGAAAATGGCGTGCGGATTGATGCTGCAGCTGCTGAATTTGAGAGGAAATATCATTTGGGAGCACTTGCGCTTGCTGCAGACGAAGCTTCAGTCTGTGACAAGTCATATTTCAGCGCAGGCTGCCTTCTTTAATTAACACTTCTTGCTTGCGATCTGGCACCAAGGAACCATGTCTTGCTAGTGCTCGACTCAATGAGAGACCTCTCGCGCCTTTTAACCAGCGACTACGTCAGCGTTGAGGATGAATTTCAATAATCCTTAACCGGAACGTCACACAGGATTTCCGTGTACTTGTCCTGCAAGAGAGCGTGTGTGTTCACTGCCCAACTTTGAAATAGTCCGTGACTGTGCGTGTGTCACGGTAGAAAAAACAAGATAAGATCAACCAGTCTTTTTATCGTCGACTATGTGGGTTTGCTGACGTCACGGCAACGAACCAATAGCAGCGATCTTATTGCATCTGGCAACACTGCTAGCCCCAAATCCGTCACCACTATTGGCCGAACGACATGTCGTTATTGTGACGTCATCCAATGAGTTCGAAATGAAACCTTTCTATTGGCCAGTATAACAAGAGGAGGTGTATGTTTCTCTTTAGAAATGACTGTACCTTGTTTCATCTACCTTGGCATATGTTCACAGCCCCAGAAGATAAATCCATCAGTGAGTGTGGGTTCAGAGCGCCATGCCTTAATCGGAAAAGGGTTGCGAGCAGAGTTGCAGTTTAGCGAAAGCGTCGTGTATTTATTGCTTCATTGCAATCATTCCCAAATGCTCCAACAGAGAGGCTGTTGTTACGACAGCATGCTCTTGTAGCAACATTCAAGTTACGATTGGCTATTGAATTAGAGTTACGACAGCCTTTCGAATTCATGTTACGAAGGTTTTTTTGTTAGCGCAGTTTGGATTTGAGCTCTCAGGTTAAATCAACTTCTATATGAATTTTAGTTTGATGGGTAATGTGTCCTCGGTATGGAAAGAAAACCTGATAACTATGAAATAAGCGTTTTGATGATTGAGGATTGTAAGATTGCTAAAGTTACGTACAATGAAAGTAAAAACATTCTTTTGAAAGTATATACTGTATTACGTCGAACTGACTGGTAAATACGAGTACTTTCTTTTAGTTGAGCTCAACAGTCTGCGAAATAGATATGGTCAAAACTGAATTCATCCTTCTCCAAAACGAAATGCACATGTAAAGCAATGACCTCAAAAACGAATTTACTGCTCACAAGAAATTGTAGTCGGAGAAATGTAAAATAGAATGTAGTCGGAAATTCGTTTTTAATATTGAATTTAATATTCAGGACATCAGTAAAAATGTTGATGCTGAGTCTTAATGACTTATTTGAGGTATTTATGAAATAAGAATCTGCCAGCACCAGCACACAAAAGTCTTTCCACTGAGTGTTGAAATAGAGCCAGCAGCATTTCCAACGATGTATGTACATTCTTCACGCATTTCAAAAACGCGGTCGAACCTTCGAGAGTTACCACAAGCACGTTTTCTTCCTTCATCTCTGACTTGCATATTACTGAACCGATCGAAGTTAACAAAAAAAAATTCAATAGCCCACCAATTCGTTTTTAGGTGATCATCTCATTGTAGCAGTTTGACGTGTGTGAACGAAGTAGTATCGACATCAGGAAGAAAAACTAGCATCAGGATGTGCAACGTGCGACTCCCTTAGTGATCTCCTTTGACTGGAGATACGCAAGGACAACAATATAATCTTAAAGCTTCCGAACCTAAAACAAGGGAACTGAAAACCCGTCTAGTGATCTTCGTGCAAATGTGGGAGCAAGGGTATTGGAACTTCTGTGGCTTGGTAATTTTTGAGCAAATCTGTTAACATGAGAATTGTGTTTCTTACCCGCTAATTCTTGTATAAATATGAGAAAAAGATAATTGAAACCTCTCTGACACGCCGATCCTTATGCAAATGCGTTAACGTGGGAATTTGAACTCCTGTGACCAGGTAACCTTAGTGCAAATGTATAGACAAAGAAATTTGAACTTCTGAGACCCGGTAATCCTTGTGTAAATGTGAGAACAAGAGAATCGAAACCTCTCTCTTTTTGCGAATGCGTTAACAAGGGAATTTAACCTTCTGTGACCCGGTAACCTTTGTGCAAATGTCGGTCAGAGCGCTGACCCGGTGCCTCAAAATGCGCCAGCAAAACAACACAAGCGCTCTACTCTGCTAACACAACCCGACCCGGCTTGGCTGAGAGCAGCATCCGTCTACCAAAGTACTCCGAAGTTTCTATTATTCTTAGAAATCTTCCGCCTCGGGCCGATACTTGCCCTGCAAGTGTCGGCGAGGCAGTGCCAGTAAACAGCCCAAGTCGCGTCCAGGGAATCGCACGGAATTTAGCTTGGCGAATTTCGAATTCATGGCTAAACTTTGGTTTATCGTCTCGCAGCAGAGGGAGCTGGGGCGTGGGGGCCTCGGGGATTTGAGGAGAATGGATCCCTCAGGGATAATTTGAAGACAAGGCAGCGAACAGTAATGAAGCAGACGAGAGAGGGAGAGGAGTAAGAGCAGTTGTTGTGAGAGCGAAGGTGGGAGAGCAATCGAGCTTGAGAGGAGGAAAGCGGACCATAGATCCTGGGAGAGTAAAAATGTGTTGAAAGAGAGATTGTCTCACAAATGTTGAGTAGGAATGAGTGTGCGAGGAAAGATTGTCTCACGTATGTGGGGCACGAGACTGCGTCAGACAAATGTATAGCGAGAGAAATTGGATCACTGGTGTGTACTGAAATAGAATGTTATCAGTAAATTAGAAATAGAATCCTCGAGTGCTGCTGCCCGTGTTGGGCCACGTGAGCTATAGCGGAAATTCAGAGCTTCATTTGGCAGTTAATTCCACTGCCACACGATGCCGTCTGACGTGACCGCGGGAAGTCATCGTATTTCTGTTGATGTCGGATCCAGTGGAGCAAGTCTTACGGTAGGGTAGCATGATGGCTCATTTGATGTGACGCCGAGTTTAGTGTATCGAGCCCAGTTTTAACTCATTTGATCCAAGCAAAGAAAATCGGAAAATAGCTGGTAGCAAAAGCTGTATATCTCACTTCGTACACGTATTTTGACGACAGATGTAAGATTTTCCTCCATTTTAAATTCAACTTTCTAGATTGCATTTGCACAAAGAAAATGGAAAAGGCTTCTGATGCTTAAATTCTGTGCGAAACCCTTCGGATGAGGAAAAACTGTCGTTTGTCCTACGCAATTTAGCTCAGAAATTATTCTTGTACTCACACTTGGATCTCGGGACCCAATATGTCTACTTTTACGAAAAAAAGTTTTCTGCACAGCATCGCCAAATTTCACAAGAAGCGGAGCGTGAAGAAAAAGTTTTCACCCAATTTGCGTCTCTCGAGATCAAAAGAGTCGCTGTCGTCTGTGAGTGAAATTCCGTCTTTGAAATTTTGAAGGATTTTTGGAACAGCCCAACCTAAGCCGCAAAATTTGACGTCTCTTTTGTACAATGAGATGAAATGCAACGTAGATCCAGGAGCTTAACTCAGTGCAGGTTTTCCATCACAATTTTGATATTTTGGTCACATCTGAAATGGGAAAGATGGTAACATTTTACTTCATGTGTGGGAATTAAATCACTTTTTTTAGCTTCCCACATGTTTCTTTAAGACTCGCTTTTCGAAGATATATGACTCTTAAGAATCCAAGACAGAGAAATGGTACGAATTATGTTCCTGCCATGTAAATTATCATGTAATTGTTGCTGACACCAAAAGAGATTAAATGACAAATATAAAACTGAAGACTGACTGGAAATAATAAAATTCTAACCAAAGCAAGAAAGGGTACGAATGTAAAACATCACTATATTCTGTCCAGGTTTCAACAATCTATTTTACGAAAGTTGCCACACGAAGTTTTCACAAGAATCATCATATCAAATGGTAAATACCCGCAAGAAACGAACACTGTAAATTATTCTGATCTCCCAGTCAAAGAACCAAAATGAAGGTCTGAGCTCTGGCACCTCGGATTCAATAAAAATATTTCCATTCTCCATTCTTGAAGGAATGGTTCACTCTAACTAAGACGCATCAAATCTACGAAGCTCCTTGTTTCCGCCCCCACGCACACACACGTTAATGAAGGAACAGACCAAGTTATATCTCAAGGCTGTCAGCATTTCACTCTTCACTGGTCTCTATTCCTTTTCTAAGCCTTAATAATTTCGGTTCATTCTCCACAAGCCGTCAATCTAGTGAATATTTGTATACCTCTCTTTGAACATCTTTGTTGTGATGAGGGAGGCTGCAGAACTAACTTATAACAATCAATCAAGTTGGTCACGGACATTTTCGGCGTCTATCTTATCTCAGGGTTGTCAGCACTTCCCTCAACAATGGTTTCTATTTCTACTCTAAGCTTTTGTAATTTCGGTGCATTCTCCACAAGCCGCCTTTCTTAGTCACGTTTTACACTGGACTTTGTTTATTAATTCTTTTCGTGATCTCAACAAATGATCTCATGCAGTTGCGTCTTCCTGAAATTCTTTTACGTCAGCGGTCTTGCTGCTTGTTCTCAGCCTCCACTTCATCAAGGGCTGGGCTTCTAAATATTTCATCATCATGTTATTTGCCTTTTGTTCCACCATGGTCTTCTAGTTATCTTATTATCTAACTATCAATTTCTCTTTTGAAATCTACCTCATTTGGTTTGAATGTTTAGATTTCTTAATACCCATTTTTATATTAGGTCAGACTAATTTTACCGTTCCTCTTCTCTCTGTATCACTTGTTTCACTGACTCGTTTTATTTTCAATACTTGTTTAACTAGATCCTGAACTGCACTTTTACTCTCAACCTATCTGAATAATGGCACACGATCAACCTAACGCATGAAAAATTATTTTTTGCAGTTATTGTTCCATTTAACTCGAGTTTCATCAACTTAACTTTCATTACATCTAACTGATTTCGATTTGCTCAAATAAAGTAGCTACAGGAAAATTATACAATTTCCGAACAACGTAGTTTCGTCGTAGTATCAATGAACATGAAAATAAGCTTGTACATCTACCACAGAGTGGCATAAGTTTTTGCATCACAGAGACACATGAAATCTAATTGGCTTCAATCCTCTTATCAAAGGCGCGAGAAAAAGAGTCTCGAAATGGAGTAACGTACTTATTCATGGGGTGAAAGATGAAGTTCGATCTCGATGAATTTATTGCGTGGCAGGCAATACTCTTGCAAAATAATTACCTGAGCAATCGTGTCCAAAAGTCATAATTTTCTTTACTTTGAAACAGATTTACTTTTCATTTTGATACAGGTTGCTGCATTACTTCGAATAAGTTCATATTAAGCGTTCTATTCCTTTCATTAGATTATCAAACAAACCCTCTATGCGCCATCAAAACCTCGAATACTTGCGTTTCCATGCACACACAAATTGAGTCATAAATGTAGCTCGTGTGAAGATTCCTTAGGAGAACAAAACTTTCATTTCCAATTAAGCTGATTTGCAGAAATTGCCAAAATTTGTTACCTGTTCAACTTTATAGAGAAATTTGCTGAACTTTTATGCGAGTGCGCAGAATATTTTCCTCGGGGCTTGAGAACTATTTGAAGTTCAAAGTTGAGCAATTTGCCCCTCATGAGGCAACGAGAACTCCTGCCTTTCTTGCAGCAGCACGAATAATTCAGCAAAACTACGCAGGGACATTAGGCACGAAAAATTTCCTGCAATTTGCCCCTACGAGATCATAAGAACTCGAGCATTTCTTGCGACTGTATCGTCATCGGAAGAAGTGCACTTGGTCACAATTTACAGCGTAAGAATTTCAGGCTCGAGCGCAAAGTTTTATTTCATGGAGAGCACTCGGAAAAGTCCGAGATGCGACGTGGATTGTGACAGCGCAGGTGGACGACCTGGAGGAAGAGGAACTCAATTTCATTAGGTGGATTGGGGAGATGGTGGTGTGAACCACGGTGTATGGTTGTGTAAATTATGGTATATGGTGGTGTAAGTCACGGTGTATGGTGTAAACTTAGCTGTGTGAGAGTGGCACACTTTTGCAACACAAAAAATTTCAAGTGAATCATATGATTTCTTCAAGAAACATTGCTATGTTTGAAGTAGTTTACTCCGCTGATGGTACACATTTGAGATTTATGTTTTCAAAGTGTTCATGTCGATGCAAATTTCCATTGATGAAAACGTAGACGCAACTCAGTCTGTGTTCCATGGTTCCAACATAAAATAAAATAACTGAATACCAAATTTGAGGATATCGCTCCAAAAAATAAACTGTAAGAGCACAGATGCACATTGTTACATTTGCATTGCATCAAGACTGCCTGTGTTGCAATAGCTCTTTTGGATACTTTCCCTTTTGCAGTATTTCCTCATACGTGCAAATTTCATGAGAAATGTGTCTTTCTTTCTACTCCCACACATGTGTTTGAACGTATAAATGAATTTCAGACGGGTGAGAACATTTGTTTGCAGACCCTTATAAAGTTCGATTGCATTTGAGCGACTACTTTACATGCCTCAGAATTCTGTGAAGCAACCGTGCCCTAAAGCATTCCTCCTCCAAATTACGATGTATAAAAGCTAGAAGCCCATTCAAAAGACTTCCATTCTATCCTCTTAACCGAACGTTTTTCGAGGCTAAAGCTCCAATATGAATTATTCCTGTTAAAAAGTGCTGGAATAAAGATGGTGGCTCGGAGTTACGACCCCTCATTATGTGGCGCCCAGCAGAAGTCGATCGCTTCAGCATTCTGAATGTCTTCATTGCAGCGTACCTGCAGTCATCGCCAGGGATGGGGCAAGATACTTGGTGAGGATGGGGCAGTATTCTTGATAAGGATGGGGTAGGATTCTTAGTAGGAATGGGGTAGGATTCTTGGTAGGAATGGGGCAGGATTCTTGGTAGGAATGGGGCAGGATTCTTGGTGGGAATGGGGCAGGATTTTTGGTGGGAATGGGGCAGGATTTTTGGTAGGAATGGGGCAGGATTCTTGGTAGGAATGGGGCAGGATTCTTGGTAGGAATCGGGTAGGATTCTTGGTAGGGAAGGGGCAGGATTCTTGGGAGGAATGGGGCAGGATTCTTGGTATGAATAGGGCAGGATTCTTGGTAGGAATGGGGCAGGATTCTTGGTATGAATGGAGCAGGATTCTTGGTAGGAATGGGGCAGGTTTCTTGGTAGGAATGGGGCAGGATTCTTGCTAGGAACTGTAGACCTGCCTGTGGAGAGAGGGGAGTTGTAACGTGCAGTGTACAGTGACAAATTTGTACTAGAATATTGGGAGGTCTTCGGCGCGACCTAGGCTGAGCCAATGAAGAGCGGACAAACCTGTGTTACTTCTACTGCTACTTCTACTACCACCACTACTACTCCTTCTGCTAACTACTTCTTCTTTTGCCACTACTACTACCTCTACTACTATTATTACTACTGAACTACTACTACTACTGCTACAACGTCATCTGCTACTACCACTATTACGAATAACACACAGTGGAGGTCGAGGGGAACAGGGAGTTAGGAAAGTAGACGCATGAATTACGAGGCTGTCACTGGGAAACTAAACTTAGCGTATGACCCAGTCTATCTTTTTCGCCGGAGCATGCATATTTTTCGCCGCCTAAGCGATTTAATTATTGGGGCGGCGATAAACATGAATGCAGGCGGCGAAAAGGTCTGACTAGGGAGTCCTATGTCAGCCTCCGGTGAGCTCGAGAAGCTGCGAGTTGAAGTACTCAATCCCGCACTAGGATGTTGTTTCTGCATGCAAAGAGTGACGAGACCTTTGCGATGCTAATATTTATGGAAGGGCTGCACTTTTTTAACTACTTAAAACCTATGAGGCTACCCATATTCGGTGAGGTGTGTATTTTGCCGCGTCTCTTAGAACAACGCACAACGGTAAGCTGCAAAATTAGTGATGCAGAGTTCACGTTTTTGAAACATTCTCCTTTAACTTCATTGAAGAATGCTATTCGTTCCATCGATGCACACATATCTAAAACAAACGATCAGAGATGGAGGAGAACACGAGGGAAAGCATGTGAGACTTGCTATGTATTCTGCAATGCAAGATCGGGGGTTATACTGTACCATGATCATTTTTTCGCTATCCTGTGATATAACAGTGGACTAGCAAATGCTTTTGTGGTTAGTTAACTGAGAGGAAGTTCATGAATATTCCCCGATAATGAAATCCTCACAATGAACGGCATATTGTTTCCAAGCTCAGACATGATCTTATGAAACAAAATGCAGTGACAATGAAGTTGAGTCTTAAATCTTTGATAGTTTACATCCCACGAAGCATCTTCTCTGGCTGATACAACGCCAAGACGCAACACAACTGCACCACTTCTGGAGTGTTGACGCACAGACTCTGAAACAATTAACATTGTATTTATTTTTGAAGCCGTAGACTAGAGTATTAATTAGAAGTTCTGTGGAGCAATATTTAATTTCAAATTCTTCAACCACCTTAAATTTTTTTATGAAATAATTGAAGTTATTTTACAAATGAGTGACAATGAAACCATCAGTCAAACCTGTTGCGCATGAATCGGGTCTTCATGGCAGTGTGTTGTGCTCCTGTAATTTCTGCCGGTAACTATCCATGGAATAGTTTCAATCTCCAGCTTTTTAGTATTTAATATTGTGGGTTACTTGATGGCTGTAGAGGTGAATATCACCCTCTATTTTCTCATGAAAGTCCATTAGGTACAATTGTTCATCGGAAGCTTACGTTGTGAATGGAACAGATTTGGTACTATTTAAACAATTTCGAAGTTTTAAAGCTCATGTTATTTTATCTTCATTTTGAGCACGTCGAAGAGTTGAGAAAGATAAAGAGTAAGTAGCATCGCACCCTATTTATCCTCCCAGACCATGAAAACTGCTTCGGATCTCTAGTAAAACTCTAACATGAATACATTGACATTTGGTACTACATAATTCCATAGAAATAAGGTTTAAGATTCATCCCGCTGCTACGCGAGCCAATAAAGTGTCGACTACGGAGGACACTCTGCGACATCTGCACGCCTATCTGCCGCAACGTCGGCGCTCAGGAGGCCTAGCAAGCCCGCTCCAAAAGTCGCTTCAAAATAAAAACCAGGAAAGAAATGTGGCGCCTTCCGTCAGGACCTAATACTGATCCAGGAGTGGCGGCGCGAGAGGAATAGGAGTTCGTAAAATACTCAATCAGGTAATTTGTTTCGAAGATTCGCACGATTGCCTCGAAGTGAGCGTAGAGAGGAAGGAGTAGGGGGAGGAGGGGGGAAGAGGAGGGGGGAGCAAATGGAGATAAAGGGAAACTGTCTTAGCCACGGAAAATTGCCCGGTGTTCTTCTTGCCCTCCTTAAATGTGGGATACTGGCTTAGTTATCGAGAATAGTAAAATCTTCTCCCTCTTTCAGGGCTCTGATTCGGGTTTAGGCGTCGGAATTGTTCGGTCGCTTTTATATTCCGAATATTGGATGCCAGATTTTTCAGGGAGCTCATTTAATATTATATTCTTGGAAAGTCGAAACTGTTGCGTCGTCGCGTAATTTTTCGCATGATAGTACATAATTGTTTAAATGAAGCGCTCAACTCTGAAATAATTCGAGGTGCATTCAGAATGATTTGAAAATATTTCTTTTCATCCCTAATTATTGATGATTTCTGGTTCAAAGCTCATTTTAATTTAGGTAAAGGTAAAATGGATGCATCGATGCATCATAAGTTTCCTAGCGCTGCTGGCAAAGTTCTAACTACCTGAGATTACCATTTAAAATTGTGGCATTTTTTCCTAGTGACTATTTCATTTTCTTCCAAAATGTACAACAACTTCTTTAAATGAATTTCTCAAAAATTTTTCCAACCCGTATTCGACTGATGGCGTTTTAGATGACTTGCAGGTCATCTGCATTGTAGTGTGTGTGGTGTGTGAGGCATTTCACACACTCATTTGATGCCATACCAGCAGCTGAACTATAACGGGTTCAAATCAGGCGATGAATGGGGCCAAGCTCACTTACTAAAATTGGCTGAAATGATATCGTTGAATACATTGTGGCATTTTACTTTTGTGACAAAGGAAACCTTTAAATGCGGGTGCAAGTTTATGGAAAATTTTAGGGTTTGTGAGAGTAAATAGAGTGTGATACAACTTACTCCTTATATTCAGCTCTTCAGTAATCTCTTGCCTTTTGATTTCCAAGAGGAAACCACAGATTTAATTTCGTCAACATTAAACATAGCGAACTCATATCGCTGATGGCATGATATTTTCATGCCATCATGGTTCCGGAAGAGAAAAGCATCTCATTTGAATAGGCTTTGCTCCTAAAGTAACGTGCTTGTCGCTCTCGAGCTATTTGGAGTGAGAACGTGGCTCTTGTGTTTATGTTAGGGCGCATCCTGTGTGAAACATTATTTCAAAATCATTGTCCATTTTCTGCAGGTAGTCCCAATACTCTTCATCCAGCACACTTTCTGGCCCGTTAATAGCATTGCAAAGTCTCGTGCTCGATTTCCTTTTTGAATCTTATTTCACTTCTGTTTAGATTGTCGTAGCTGAAATTTTTCCGTCACGCTCCTGGCGCTTTATGGACTGATTTAAATCTTCGAGATTGATGTCTTCAGGTCGAGGCTGCAAAGATCTCGCTGGCTGTTGCGACCTCTCGGTGTTGCTTTTATCTTCATTGTCTCTATATCTCACACTTGTGCCGCATTCCTTTGAGGGTTCTTGGATGGACTTTGAAGATGGAAGATACAGATCGCGCGGCAGCAACATTGATGAACGTCCCAAGAATCTTTTGCTCTCATCGTTACTCAGCTGGGAAGGTGGAGCTACACTCAACGATTTTACCCTGTTTTTCTGATCGTCACTTCCAGCGATGAAATCCGATCGTCATATCCAGCAATGAAATCTGATCGTCACTTCCAGTAGCCCTGCGAGTAGCCGCTGCTATGATCAGGGAAAGTATGCGTGTTTGCTAGGCATGCAACACCTCCACATCTCCATACTTCATAAAAATATCAAACAAAACATAACACTTCCTGTCTTCCAGGCTACAACTCCCGGTTTGAGCACCACCATCACCAGCTCCTGTCTATTTCAAGGGCCGCTTCAGCCACAACGGAACACTCACCGAAACTGAAAGTCCAGACGCAAGTCACAAAGTGGATTTATAAAGCGCACGTCACAGAGCATCCTTGATGAGTGAGTGGCATGGTGCACTATGTGCTCCCCTCAGTGCTCTCATCCAGTTTAATTAACAGTAGAATACGCCCATAAAATGAGCGAAGACTAACTACAGCTCAAAAGCTGGGTAAAATCAGACCGTGGCACCAGAGCAAATATTAGGGCAGCATTTCCATAATATTAGGACAGCTGGGGCGGCATGTCTGAGGTGGTCCCTGGTGGCGCCTGAGTGGTGGAGTGGTGTGTGTGTGGTGTGTGTGTGTGATGTGTGTGGTGTGTGTGGAGTATGTGTGTGATGTGTGTGTGGTGTGCGTGGTTGTGTGGTGTGTGTGTGTGGGTGCTGGAATGAAGTATGTGAGGGAGTGGTGAGTGTGTGGGGGAGGGAGTGATGTGTGGGGTGGTGCACTGATGTCTGTGCGGTGATGCAGTGGTATCTGTGGATGTCAATCTATGATGTAGCAAGATACATCAATCAAACCCCAAGCAGATCAGTCTTCCCATGAGACCCACAAAACACATTCCGAGTACTTCGTTTTCTCTCCCGTAGTATCGCGGCCCTCAATCAACAAGCCACTCAACCAACCATCAGCAGCAGCTCTGTGAGGCCAATACACGCCGATGAGAGGCAACCTCTGCAGGCCAGGTGCGTCGAACTTTGCGCTCCCAGCACCCGTCGCATGAAACAGCACCGCCGCCTAATTAGGCAATCAAACCTTAACGCAAGCTTAATTTGATGCACGGTCTCGATCTAAGGACCTCACTGCTGTCCCTGCCAGCCACTGGAGCACTTGCCATCTCGCGACTGCTGATCGTGACGGCGAATCCATTTCTGATGTGGCGCTCATTTATAAAATATAAATATCCTGTTTTAAAATATAAATGTCCTGTCCCTACTCGGGATTTTCAATAGCTGATGGCTTCAGCCACAGTAGAAGAAACAAGGTAGAGCCATTATTATCGTGGAAAATACACCTCCTCGTGTTCGGCTGGCCAATTGAGAGGCTTTATTTCTTACAAACTTTATTACAGTTGAATTGGCACGTAGCAAGTTGTTTTTCACGATTCAATGCGTCTGTCTCCTCAACCGCGTTCGCAATTTTTCAGAGCGAGTAAACAAAATACCTCTAAGTG
>JACJUY010006408.1:64540-79452 GCA_014220935.1 Platorchestia sp. MABIK | reverse complement strand
AACCGACGTACCTGGATGCACACTGTGCACAACAATATTCATAAATAACTGAGGATCGCATCGCAACGGAAAGTTTCTCCTTGAAACAGAAAAATGATCTAATAGAAAAATTGTTCACAAAAATAACATGTAAAATAATTTTGAAGTATTTAACCACAAGAGATTTCCAGCCCTTCTCTAAGTTTCTCTGATTGAGCACCGAAATATGGAAGAGAAATGTAAAGTTTGTTATTAGGGTCATCGGTGGTCGGATGACTATTAAGCTTTTTGGACAAAAACTGCTTCAACTGGGACTCGAATAGAGTAACTGGATATCCAAAAAAGAGGCAGCAACAAACTGAAAAAAAAGATGGTTCATCACATGACAAAACTTTTTGTTCAATAAAAGGAATGTTCACCTAACCTTCAGGTCGAAACCTCACATTTTTCTCTCGGTATTGTTGACTTCTATAAACACAACAATAGTGTTCCCCTGATGAATAACAATCTATGAGCAAAATGACTTAGGATTAATAATTTAATGATCATGATTATTAATGATTATTTTGATTATTATCAAAGTGATTAATGACTAATGATTAACAATCCTAATATGAGACGTAAACTCTCTATATTAACAAAAGGTCAAGTGATATTCATGGATTTACACGCATGCAGTCGAGGATAAAAGAAGAAATCGAGAACTCAAAAGGAGAAATTTTCGTGTGAGAAAATATCGCAAGAACGAAACCAACTTCTACCTTAAAAACTTGTGAGCCGCCAGCAGCTACGAAACTTTCATGTATTGGCAATTTTTTCATGCACCTGAAGTTGCAGCGAACGTACAACGACACAAAGTTGGAAGAAATAAGGTGAGAACTGAAGTGTCGATCGGAAACAAAGTTGATATGAATTACGGTTGCTGCAATACCTGCCACTCAGCTGAACAACCATTATTATTTTTGCGTCAGAACTACAACCCTCATCTGTATCACAGCTGCCCCGTACACCTAGAAGACGTCCAGCGGGCGGAAGAGCTCACATCATGTTCACCTCTGCATGACGGTTGGCGGAAAGGAAAAGTAATGGAAAGGAAATTCAGCGTCGGTTGAAGGGGACCGTAACAGGCATTGGAGCCAGGGACACAGTAGGTTTGATTAGTGGTCTCCAAGGAATGGAGCACGACAAAAAATTGGGTGCAAGAAAGGAGAGAGGAGAATTGGGAAACTGCTACCAGTTTAAATTGTTTCGAAGGTCAACTTGAAGAGCGATTGCCAAAAAAGGATTCTTCCTAGCTTCTAATCAATATAGAGCATTAGTTCAAAGGAGCTTATTTTTACGTTCTAAAATAGTGAACAAGTTCTTATATAGATTTTCCTTTTTTACCTGGAAAAGATGTTTAATTTAGATCGAGGGTCACTGTGCCTATTAGCTACCGGAATCTCATTCAGCAATGTGGAACTTTCCAGCATTATTAGAGGAATAAGTTCACTGCTTCGGCAGGTTGTGTGAGCATGAACGAAATACTCCTGTGTTTGAATATTTCTCTCACGAGTAAACATTCTACAAGGCCCATGGAAACGGCCGTGTGCGGAATTCCAATGAAAACAAACTAACTGGAGCTAGCTGGCGAATAATCATAATTTTTTTACAGCATCAGGCTTTCACCATCTCTAGAATCATACTTCGTGATCACGATTTTACTCAGCATTTTACTTCATTGAAAAACTGATTTAACTCTGACAGATAACATTGGGGTCGAACCAATATCACTTAATGCAAGATACACTTCTCACAAAATACAACAATGTTACAAATGAACTCAAGAAAAATGCTCAACTAACTGGATATACAACTGTTACAACAGAATGGGATTTTTTCAAGGGTGATCAGGTACGAGATTGGAAAGCAACACGGGATATGAAAGCCGAGTTGACTTACAGCAATGCATTGTAACTTGCGCGTGTTGAGAATACAGCAAGCTAATGGCGACCTTTTTGAAACGATTTCATTTTGAATCCCAATTTTCTTGCCAAAGCATCATGGGGAAACACAAGTTTAGTTATGCTCGTTTTCATATTTCAATTTGCTCAGCAATATTTTATTTCCCGATTTTCATCATAGATTTTTACTTTTCTTTGGCTTACAAAACCACAGTAACGAGACCACTTTAGCTCTAACTGACCGCAAATGAGCTGCCTTTTGAGACTCTGCATTCTAGATACCGAATCAAAGACGAGTTCAAATTTTTTTTTTAATTGTAAAACAAACAAACAAAAAGAAATCCAGAAAAGAGGCTCCAGAAAAATGGTGAATTAGCCGAGATTGTTGAGAAATGCGTTTCACAATGGAGTAACTAACTCCACTTGTAGCTCAAGTTACATATTGGTTTGGAAACACGAGTAAAAATTAACGCATCTCATTACAGAAAAATAAAGTTCGTTCCTTGAAGCCAACTTCATATGTTAACTTGGAAATGACGATTTAGGTGCGTAATATCCATGAGATTTGAAACAAAGATAGTGTCAAATCACAGTTAATAATGATGCATCACAATTCGATTATTGGACAATATTGCAACACCAGAAACATAATGCTCACTGCTTTGGTAATGATCTATTTTCGAAAATTTAAAGTTCGCCTTTAAAATCTTGAGAGAGCTCTGGCGCTGAATATGACAGTAACAGCTACACAGAAACTAATCGTTTCCGACACCTTGGAATGACAGGAGGAAGGAAAATTTGAAGAATGGATTTCTGCACAGAGACAGCCTGATTGAGGAGGCGTTCGAACGAAATCGGTAAAAATGGCGCCGAAGAACCAGTAAAAGGCCAACTTTTCGTCTCAATTTAGGACGGTGATTGATCTTCACAAATGAAGACACATGACATTATTCTCCAGAAGCCTTACCTTCAGACGTGAAATTACAGGGAAATTGGGTCTATTGTTCGAACATAAATTTTCCATCCACTTTTAGGAAGACCTTGACACTCTAAATTGAACCCGGTTGAGCTTAACTCACGAGAGAACGAGGCTTGTAACTGAAACTTGTAACTGAAAGCGAGTCCAGTCGTGTACTAGGCCGATGATGGGTAGCAATATTAGACCATAGACCAACAGCTCAGTTAAAAATTATGACATAGCGTTGAATGGGGTAAATGGGGGTTTAATGACCGAAAATGATGAAGAACTTCTACGACAGCAGCGAAGATCCGAGATCATGTGTAAAAACATGAACTATTATGACACGCATCGAAGAATGAGGGCACAATGTTGGTTGTAATAAATCCAAGCGACGAAGACGATGTTAAGATATGACTTGCTGAAATAAAAAGATGAAGAAGGATTTTCTTCCACGCTCTGATGATTCTAATCTGGAGACAATGTATTTGGCTAGGTTGCATTAGAAAAACGTTCTCATGAAATGAACATTTCGTGCACAACAAAAAACTTAGGAATATGTATTAAATTTACAAAGCCCGATGTATTGAGATCCGAAAACCAGGAAAAAGGTGTAATTATTTGTAAGTCAAGCTGATTAGTTTAAATATTTTACTAAAAGAGAGCTTATAAGAACATGAAACTATGTGACTAGTTTCCTGTAAAGCAAAGATTTAGTCGAGAGCATTGTAGATAATTCGGATGAGCTCAGTTCGAATCATTAAAATGAAATAACATCAAACATTTTTTGCGCAGATGATAGGGTTGCGAGAGTGGTAGCTGTTGGAAGTGATGTTAGAATGCCTGTGTTTGGTGAAGTTAATAGAAGTGGAATAAGAAGTGTAGAAGTGAAAGGTGCGTTGGATGTAATGAAAAATGGNNNNCTACTGAGTGTCGTTGGGAAGCTGTATGGAAGAGTTTTAATTGGAAGAGTGAGAGTGATGACGGATCGTGTGCTGGCTGAAGAACAATGTGGTTTTAGAAGTGGCAGAGGTTGTGTGGATCAAATGTTTGATGTGAGGCAGGTGAATGAAAAATACTTGGCAAAAGGTAAAGATGCATTTTGGGCATTTATGGATCTAGATAAGGCGCATGACAGACTGGACCGTGAGGCTCTGTGGCAAGTTGTGAGCTTGTATGGAGTGGGTGGGAGACTGTTGAATGCGATAAAGAGTTTCTACATTAACAGCAGAGCATGTGTGAGAGAAGGGGAAGAGGTGAGTGAGTGGTTCCCAGTTATGACAGGTGTGAGACAGGGATGTGTGATGTCGCCGTGGTTGTTTAATTTGTTTATGGATGGTGTGGTGAGGGAAGTGAGTGCCAGAGTGTTGGGAAAAGATGCGCAGTTGGTGGGACGAAATGGTGTGTATGGGAAGTGTGTCAGCTGTCGTTTGCAGATGATACAGCGCTTGTGGCTGATTCAGAGGAAAAGCTGAGGAGACTGGTTGCAGAGTTTGGTAGAGTGTGCGAAAGGCGTAAACTGAGGATGAATGTGAATAAAAGTAAGGTGATGAGATGTTCAAGAGGTGGAGTGTTTGGAACTTTGGATGTGAGGATGAATGGTGAAGTGTTAGAAGAGGTAGAGCATTTTAGGTACCTCGGGTCGGATGTGGCTGTTAAGGATGGTATGGAAGTAGAAGTGAGACATCGAGTGAGTGAAGGCTGTAAGACATTGGGTGCAATGAGGAAAGTTTTTGAATGCAGGATTTTGAGTATGAATGCTAAGAGGGGACTGTATGAAAGCTTGATAGTGCCAGTTTTGCTGTATGGAGCAGAGTCCTGGGGTTTGAGAGTAGCTGAGAGGAGGAAGTTGGATGTGTTTGAGATGAAGTGTTTGAGGAGCATGTATGGAGTGACAAGAAGAGATAGGATGAGGAATGAGTTGGTCAGGGGGCAGACGGGGGTTATCAAAAAGCTGAGCAGGCGAGTGGATAAAAGAGTGCTTGGATGACTTGGGCATGTTGAAAGAATGAATGTTGAGCGGCTGGTGAAAAAGATTTATATGTCGGAAGTGAGTGGTATTAGAGTGCGAGGTAGACCACGGATGAGTTGGATGGATGGGGTGAGGCGTGTTTCGTATGAAAGGGGTCTGACTGTGGATGTGGCGAGAGGGATGACTGCGGACAGAAGTGAGTGGGGGCTGTGCATAAGAAGGTAATTTTATTTTTGACACTGTACTGGGAGCTTGCCCGCGGGTGATGGGGTTGACCTGTCCTGTGCGGGGGGAGGGGCTTCACTCAATGAAGCGGTCGGGGTAAACCAGCCATGGCTGTCGGGCCTGACTGTGGAAGGTGGTTGTGTTGGGCTGCTGCTGATCCTGGCAGTTCTGGTGCGGCCAGTGCTGCCTCTCTCGCTTCCTAGTGACTAGTGACTAAGGGTGATGATTGTGGCCTGCTGTCGGCTAACCTCCCATATTGAGGAGAGGCCTGGTATATGTCTGTATGTATTTTTTGCGCAATACTTTTCAATATCACAACTTTCATTTTCGAGTATTTTTGTGAAACAAGGCTAGCTAGAAACAACGTTGCAAAGCCAGTGACTGCTAATCTGGCAACATGATCGGGCGCCTCAAGACTTGAGAACAAAAGAGCCGGGGCCTCACCTTGGGGTTAGGCAGCTCGCCACTCTGCAGGGAGGCCATGTAGCAGCGCAGGCGGAACTGCTCGCAGTGCAGGCGCTCCAAGTTCTCCTCCCACTGCTGGATCTGCCCCAGGATTTGTTGCTTGCTCTCCACGTCCGACACCACCGACAGCTGCAGCTCCGCCATGTGCTTCAGTTTCGAGTCCTGAACAAATGGAACACAATTTGCTCAGTGCTTCTGTTTTATCTATTGAGATTGGTCTAAGGCACGCCAAGAAACAATGTGCGGTGCCTCAGGGAATTAAGATGTATCGCTACAGAGTTGGAACGAATATTTTTAGTGTCATTAGAAAAGATGAAGAAATCAAATCCATAAAGCTATAAAAATTTATAAAGTTATTTCTTGCTACTTGTATTCCAGAGAGAGTAAATTTTATCTTCTTTTCATCACAGTTTCTTACCGTCTGCACAAATTCAGCATTAGATGTTGGCTTACAAATTTAGATGTTTCATAATAGAATAAATTATTATCGTTGCGTTACTTGACAGCCTAGCGTCTGTTTTATTTGCTACGAATATTTGCCCTACCTTGAATGAATATTTTTATACTTTGCACATTGTGCACATGTCTTTATTTATTTATGCATTTTCAATATTTATACATCTAGATTTTGTAGTTTGATCCTATGTAAATTATTGCGTAACAATCAGTATATGCAAGAGAAAGAGACAATTGAGAAAAGGTTTTAGTTGACTTTTGACCAAAGTTCTAAATGATTCTATCTATATATTGTTGTGCCAACAGTGAAAAGCGATATTACAAACATTCTGGATTGAAACCAAATCAATAAAAGAAGTAAAATTCAGTAAGAAATAAAACTATCGCGCATCAAGCACACTCACCGTTATCTAGTAAAATTAGTATATATACCTGCGGAAGAACTTGACCATTATCTCAATCATTGAATATCAGCATGGATTTACATGCTTATGTCCACTCATTGATCCGAATCACGGAACAGAAATGCAAGATCTTAAGAAATCCGGCACATCACAATCGTTCGTGAATACAAGACGCACGCGGTAAGGGATGCCAGATTTGGATTTTTCGCCCAAAATTCTTAGCTCGATTCTGTTTCAAAAAGCACAAAACTTGAGAGTTTCGGTTACAAAAGAAGATAAAATGGTAAGCCTGGATATGATTGTCACACATTCCCTCCACACACTACAGTCCTCAGCAGGGAGCGAGTATCTCATCCCAAGCAAAACTAACGTGTGCCCCAAAAAACCCATCCAAGAAGCTGAACATTTTTTTACCCAAACGATCTCTCAACGAACAGAAATTGAAAGTCGCGACCGTGCTGATCGCGAATGCACTGCTTACACTGCACAAGGGAGAGTAGCAAGACTCAGCTCCACTTTGCGACTCTGTGCGCATTCTCGTCAGTGGGAGATAGTGAATAATAAAGCATTGTGGGCGCTGGAAAAAACATCATTTAAGAGCTGCAGAACGCGCTCTCTCAAGTTAAATCCGCAATTTAAGCATCCCCAACCAAAACAAAGGGGTTTCAAGGAGAGGAAGGGTGAAAATGACCTTTAGTATGGAGTTGAAAGGAACGTGGAATATTTGCACAAGGTGTGTTCCTACACAAAGTCCCCTGCGGATAGAAGCAAAGTTAAGGAAGTTGGTCATGAAACTAGATAAAAGTTGAATAAAAATGCTGTAGGTGCTGTAAATAAGACAGCAGTGAGCCGAAAAAAAGATAGTTTGCTATAAAACAAAGATCTATTCTGTTTCAACAAAATAGGCCTACTCAATTCTCAGCTCAGGCCCTTGCATTTTCTCTCAGGGAGTGCTATTTCCCACAGACCCAACAGTTGCTTCCTTCTGAGAGGGATACGAAAATGTGCATTTCAATAAAAAATTGCTCAAGCCAACCTTGCACCTCTTCACGTCTTGTGAACTACATGTCATGTTATTAACAGCCTTCTTCTATTATGTTATTAACAGCCTTCAGAATTACATTGTAAAGAACAATTGCAAAATCCTGAGGTCAGGAAGAAAGAGGCCCGAAAACTTAGTGCTGTATAGATTCTGGTGCGCAGAAAAATTAGAAAACTGCTGTAGCCGGCAGAGATGAAATTAATGAAGGAATTAATCACCTTTGCAAGGGACACAATCCTCGACTTGTTGAGAAACTCGAGGCTGTGCCAGCGTCAGCTTAACGACTCTTCTGACTATGCTCGACCAACTAGGGCAAAAAAGAACAATTTCTTGGGCGCTACGACTGAGTGCTCTACGACAAAAGAACACGAATAGTCTCAAATGAGTTCAGCAGGAGAGAAAAAACAACTCATGAATACTCAAAAGCGAGCAGACTGAAGTTTAGACGACCAAGCCGGTCGCCTTTTCAAGAGTACCGAAAAAATAAAATAAAAACGCACAGGTCTGGAGTGGGTCTGATTAAGTCACTCTCCCACAAACGACGTGAGTAATATCTGCTTCATGGTTTGTGTGAGAGTAATTTGTCAATATTAATGTGGAAACCTAAATTTTTTTACAGCCAACGATGCTAACAATTATTGAACGGTTTGGGTTTGAATGCAGTAAAATAACTTAAATTGCAATAAAAACTTTTCCCTAGTAACATCGATTTAAAGACCTAATTGCGGAGATAAATCTTGGAAACAAAACATGTCTTGAGGCAGGCAGTAAAAATACGACGTTGCTGATGAACAGTTGTAAAGAATGGTAGCATTGAGACATCAAAACGCAAGTTACGTTTAAGCGAATACCATCCGAGAGAACTGGATCACATCACAAGACACAAAATTGCAAAATGGTCTAGCCGTCTTCTCCACCCGAGAGAGGAGTTAACCCTGCGCTTCACAGACAGTCTAAAAGGGGCAAATAGAACATCTCAAATTTTCATCTTAAAAATCGTGTTCAGTGGTGACAATTTCTCTTTTCGTTTTGCTACACCTTATCCCTTCCACTGACGACGATATTGGATCGCATTTCCCGCGATGGCAAGCGAATGTTAGCGATAATCGGGTGCGCTTAACCCAGATGAGTGACACCTCGACAAGCGCTGCAGCTGCACCCAATTACACCATACTGGCGTGCGTGAACCGCCCCTCCGCCAGTCGTGCCCATAATTAATCTTCAGCTGCCTACTGCACAGCTTCTCAAATATTATAGTAGAGCAAGTAGTTTGTTTAGATTGACTTAGTCGGTTTAAGCCTCTTTAACCACAACAAATGAGTTCCAAAGAGAGAGGAAGAAGGATGGCACCATTAGATGGAGTTGATGGAACGGGGAATCGATGTGCAAGGCGTGTTCCCATACAAGAACAAATAGTTGGTCGCGAACTGTCCGAGCACTTCAAGGAATGACAGCGACAGATTCTGTCATATTACTCATGGTGCATTGGACAATGAATAATTGAGGGGTTAAATAGACTGGAGTGACACACAAAAATGAGAGAAAAACCATACAAAGTCCATGAAGTGAATTCGGTCAAAATTCGGGCTTAATAAGGGTAACAATATCGTCTATAATCAAGTGATAACAAAATATATGCATGGTATTGTAATCTCGATATGAGTCCCAACTCTCTTTATTCTACTTTGAAAGAACTATTATGAGAAATTGCAATACAAATATTCGATCTCTACGTACATATGAGAGGTAGAATTTGGCCTTCCCCCTTTGGCCGCGACAGAGAACGAGGGCAGTTACACACTCAGAAAGAGAGAGCGAGGTGGCTACGGAAGAAAATCTTTCCTGGGACAAAGACTCACAAATGCCAATGAACTTCCTTCAATTATGAGTTAAAAGAAGAAAGAATTTGTCGAGCCGAAGTTCTCTGAAGAGAAATTAAGTTACTGTAAATGAGAGAATAAAATCGTTTTAGTCTGTTGAACTTGAGAATTCTAGGAATTAGGTCTTCATAAGTAAAACTTAGTGAACGACTCACTAGCTTCGTCAGTTAAATTAGTTTTCAACTGTGGAGCACAATTTCCAAAAGGCTCAGGTATCAGTTTAATTAAAAAATGTTAGCAAAATTAATTTGTTGGGCTCAGTGTGCACTTTCAGTGAGATAAGATGTATTAGAAGACAAAGCCTAGCCTTCTAAACATCTCAGGGCCTAGTTCAATATTCAGTTCAAGTTTATAGTTATTTGTAGTAAGCAATTTTGAAAACGGCTAATATTAACTGGATCGTAACTTCATTTAGCTTTTATTAAGTATTTATCAAAATTGAGTTAGAAACAGCAGGTCGGTCAGCTGCATTATAAAATCACCGCACCGACCACTGGTGGCTCCCTTCGCAGGAAACGTTAAGTTCCTCCAAAATGAACGCTAAACAGCCTCTTGCGTCATGAGTCTCCGCACGAGTCGTGAGCGAATGGGTGTTATCTTCAAGGGACTTCAACTCTGCAAGAAGCGTAGACGAGGGCAGACACAATGTCTCTGACTATAGCTGAAGAGTGCTACCTACCTTCGCGAAACTCTGAATCTTCATGCTGAGCGCAGGAATAAATCTCAGTGATCAAAGGAATCGTGTAAGATTTTCATTTTGCCACTATGCATCTTAGCGCTCTCTGTGAAATGCTACATCGTAAATAATTTTAAAGTCTAAAAAGATGCATTCATTTGCACGTTTCTCGTTTCCAGTGGGAAAACTTTCTTTGATGACACAAGAGATTTGCAGCAGTCTACCTCTGCCATCCCTAGAGCGATCAGGCGATGGGAGCAGCAGGGCTGGTCAGGAAAGAATACATTTTATGCTTCTTAGCATCTTGAGCCTCTTACTTAGGCCTGCTAAACTATTTTTTTCTAGGCCAAGTCTTTGGGGGCGTTGGGCTGCTTCAGAGTAAAACATGACCAAAAATAATCTCTCTGGTCAGTAGGAGGAATAGTCAAATGATAAAGACTGTTAAGAGTCTTACATTTTATCAGGGTTACTAGATGGTTTGCAGTTATTGTGGACAAATTTGTTTGAAATTTTCATTCTTTTAATGGAAGATGCTATAATTAAAAATATAATGACTTGAGAGCATTTTTACTGGTATATTATAGTCTAACTTAAATAAAGGTGGTAAAATCACTTACATGGTAGCCGTTGTAACTGGTGCGTAAATGAGCAATTTACTTAGTGGTACACATATGCTCCAAAAAGTAGTGAACGTGTTTGGAAATGATGCTTCATATGTAATGATATATAATATTAGTTACGATTTGAGTTATATATTATATTACATGTGTTCAAATTTGGCTTTGGCGAGAACAATACCAATCTGAAAATTTTACCCTCATTCTTGCTTCACTAAGAAATGCCCCGAATCAAAAGCCTGAAGTGAACTGTACAGAGACCCATCTTACTTTAATGTGAGCGCATCTTTCACTGACCACTTGGAGAAAATTATTTAGTTGCAGCTATCAAAATCAGAACTTCTTCATCTTTCCAGACTGAATATAATAATTGGAGATAATTAATTTCAATCGCGAGTGTGAACACCGATAACGAGTATGCTTCTCGTTAGAGGTACCTCACGTTTGAGGTAAGTAATCTGCATGACGAGCAATGAAAGCAAGCCTCATAATTCCAGAGGTAATAGTCGGTCCTAACTCGTGACTAATGAAGTCGAGCGATCTAATGTGCCCCATCCCGGCATGTTTCACAGCCAACTGACCTCGCAGACCCGCACGTCGCGCAATATTGGGGTTCTAACGAGCGCGTGCTACAACGGGACAGCCAACGCCAAGCACTTGTGGCTAGCGCTGCAAAGATCACAGGCATGCGAGTTATGGTCTAATCAAAACCCGAGTTGTCACACAATCTCGTATATACAATGTCCTCTCGTGGCATGCAGAAAACATCTGATGTAGTGGGTTCGCTTAGGTTAGCTCTTCTCAAGCGAGCAACTGAATAGTTTGGCGATATTTTACACTTGAAAATTCTACGGCATCTGCCTTCATCGTCTCCAGAATACGCAAGGAAAAATTTTCTGCTGATTTATTTGAAGTAGGCTCAGTAGGCCTGCATTCTGAAATATGATTTTCCTTCAGTTGCTCTGGCATGCAAAAACTTAATTTTTTTGGCAGTTATGTCTCAACTTCACGTGATCGCTGAACTTTAAGAAAACTTCCGAGGAAGCATCGTGATATGACAGCAAGAGAACCGCATCTAATTTGAACAAATGCGATGCGGAATTCAGCCCAAGCCTTGTGTGAACTCGACGTGGATAAAGCCAACCTAAGCCTATAACCTATGCTTCGTGTGGTCACGCACTAAATGTTTATTAGCGAAACTGAAAAATTGACATTTCGCTAGAACGAACAATTGATACAAAATTTCACATTAACGATTTAGGGAGTTTTGCGAACCACCAAATTAATGAAAATTTCCTTCCGGAATATGAAATTTAATTTGAATGCTCGTAATAAGCTCACCTTCAACTAGGTTGCACGTAATTCGAGCATCACAAAACCAAGTTCTCTCTCAAGTATATACAGGGTCTAAGATAACTTTACAGCCCCTTAATTAGATTATTACTGAGCATGAAATTGTGTACATCAAGTTATCATTTGGTTTAATGAAAGAGAAATAATTTCATACACAGATAAAAGAAAAAATCTTCGCTAGAATTTAAGCAATCAGAATCCGCAACGGATGGCACGATCGCTACGCTTTCACAGCAAAAAATTAATTTTTTAACGTGTAACTCTAGTTCAATGTTTCAAATTTCACTGAGTAATAAAAGCCCTGGTCTTTCTTTATTATACAAGTGATAACAGCATCTACGAGACTGCGATAAGAACGGCATCTAACGCTTGAAATGACAAAAAAGGTTTGACTTATCAAGCAAAACGACAAAACGAGCAACGCTGTAACGAATGTCAGCACACGTGAGGGAACGTAAGAGGACGTTCTACTTTCGAGCTGAGCCTTTTATTGAGGTCTTCCCGAGTGTGCGGTGAGAAGCAGCTCCGTGGGAGTTTGTGCCTTCTCGATGCCACTCGAAATTCGGTACAGGGCGCATCAGACTGTGTACTCGATATCCGACCCATCTGAACTCTATAATAGCTGGTGATATTCACTCGAGATTTCTGACTTCGCGAAGCATCATTTACGTACTTAGATCGAGGTTATCTTCAATTGAGTAACATGTGTGTCTGTGCGACTCTATTTGAAGAGATAAATTGCGGATAGTTTTCATTGACTTGGTTTTATTCAGTTGAACTTCCAGATTGAAAGTAAATTAGATAGTCTGCTTGAAATAGTGACGTGGAGCAGATTTTACAGAGAAAGCTCTGAAAAAGGCTTTTCCAGTATATCTCACAAAGAAAGACTTGTTGCGGCTTTAAAGAATGGGTCTTACTGTATCCTCCCAGCGATGTTTTACCAGGAGACCTTGATTATTATTCCTCCAGAAAATCTCAACGCAATCGAGGAAGTTGAAATAGATGAACATCGAAGAATGTTTGTTATGCTTTGTTTGCAGATCTTTTTTTTTACGAAGATTACGTCAAACTTCGATTGACAAAATGGGGGGTTAAGATTAGATTATTAGTTAGCTTAAGCCTCCATACCCGCAACAAAGGCGCTCCAAAGATAGGAAGGAGAAAAGCACCATTTAGTATGGAGTTAAAAGGAAAGCGGAATCTATGCAGAAAGGGTTTAGAAACGGTAAGTTGAGAAAGAAGATTATGGAACAAGATCGAAGTCGAAGAAGGACGTAGGTGCTGAAAAACAGGACAGCAGTGAACCGAAAAAGATGGTCCTTAACATAATAAAAACATTTAATTTCAACAAAAAAGTAGGTCTACCTAACTCTCAGCTCGGGCCACCACATTTTACCCCTGGGAGTGCTAATTCCCATGGATACAATGGTTGCATCTCCCTGAGGGGGAATGGGGTGGTTAAAAAAAGGATAAAAGAAAGAAAAAAAGTGTTACTCTTTCGTTTGGTCTCACAGTGGAGTTCTTTAATTATATCAGCTGAGTGACGCATTTCTGTCAAGCAAACAGGTTTTATCGATACAATTGTAGAAAATTTCTGATTATGAGGTCTTACAAACGCAGCGCGTTCCAGAGGAGTGTGCAGTTTCTCTCATCCATGCGTGTAAAAGCATCATTTTCCCTTTTATTGCTTAAGTTTTATTCCAAGCGATCTAGAAAACAAGAAAAAATGTTCAAAGTCCAAACCCTGGAGCTGCAATGGACATCATTAACCAAGTTTGTTCAAGGTGTGTGTTAACGTTTGAAACAATATTTCCAGTAGCTACATGCGTGCCCAAAAATTGAACAAAGCAAAGTTTACTGCACATTTGTAACCGGTCTAAGTCACACCGTAACATTACTGCATAAAATGAAACTATATTGACCAATATTTAACCTTCCTGCTGAGTAGGAATTCTTTACGAACTCAGATCTCAAATTTCTCAGATCTATATTTCAGGTATTGAAGCATATCAGACGAAATGCTGGGCTTTACACACATGAAAAGGATCTTTCATTGCAGATGTTTCTTACAAACCATGAAAGAGCTTATGACTATCGAACTAAGTGCTTAGGGAAGGAACACCAGACTCTAAAAAGGATGTTATTCCATTGTTACATTGACCTTGAGAAGGGAAATATCCATTTTCTATTTTTATGAACCAAAATTCAAGACGTAAGTACCCTCATTAAAAAATTCTTCATTGCCGCCCACCTCTTGAAGTAGATTGCTATTCATGTGACTAATTTTGTTAGCAACTAAATTCCCAGAAGACAGCGTAACGTGGCCAGCAACACAACACGCAGGCCAGCAACACAACACGCAGGCCAGCAACACAACACGCAGGCCAGCAACACAACACGCAGGCCAGCAACTCAACACGCAGGCCAGCAACACAACACCAGCAGCACGGAACAGAGCCGTAGCAACAGACGGTCCCGGCAGCTAGTGATGGCACAGCAGACATTAACGTGGACTGATGTTGCCCCACACGCCCGATGCCGGACTGCCTCGACGCAGCAAACGAGCATAAACCTCACAGAAAATAAGAAGTACGATCGTAATGTCGACTAATCTAGTTTGTCTCAGTACTCCGAGATTTCAAGTTCCCTAAATTGTCACATTAGTGGCTTTGAAATGATATGCCTTAACTGTTGTCGCGTTTGTAAAAGAATATGTACCAGCTCAACTTGAGTAGTAACACTCATTGTTGAACAGCAATAGATATGAACGTCACTCAAACACAATGTAGGTGGATAGGCAACTTTAATTTTCTTTAGCAAACCATTTGATTAGATTTCGAAATAATATAAATGTATGAAACAGAATCGTAAAATGAAAGTCTTTAATTTTGTGTACTCAAAAGCTAAGACATTATAATTTCAAAGTAGTCAGTAAAGTAGGG